>OZ010737.1:187323526-187576026 GCA_963932295.1 Tipula lateralis | reverse complement strand
TTAATGTCTACATTTGTGTAATTAAAGAAACCACACAACACTTGTCTGTGCCTAGAATATAAAACAAATGATGTATCAGTTCCTTAAAATCTACTTTGTGAAGGATATTAGCAGTGTGGGTATGACGTCTTTATTAGGAGAACGGTGAGATGCCAAGTTTTCATATTAATACTTAAACGTTTCTCATATGCGGAATAACAATTTCTGTATATCGGATTCGATCACGAATCAGCTCTTTATTCTCTCACAAAAAAAACCTACATGGATTAAAGTAGCATGATGATGTATAAAGCCAAGTACACATTATATATTGATTGGCCAAATGGAAGATACAACCACTAGCTTCAGTTAGTCGAATGGCTTATCTTAAACCCCAAAATTTTAAAATTTAATTCCACAAGACTTCTGTAATGTGGTATTTTCTCTCCGTGTTTAGTTGAACGAGAAGAACTTTCAATGGTTTCCTTTGTGGCCGAGTCATTAATACGTGATCATGACGTGGTCAAGTGACATTCTCGAGGTTCAAATTGTCTTAGGATAACACCTTAAAAAATGGAACTGCGCCTTTATGTCACAGCAAAAAAGGTCTGAAAGCTGAATGTAGGCTATACACCATTTTGCCCGGTGACAACACTTTACCACGCACTACTCAGAATAACGTCTAAAGCCACAGTTTTGTTCTCTTAATATTCATATACGAGTACTGTTTATATACCATAAAGATTCTATAATTCGAAAAAAATATCGAAAAATTCCGGAGACAACAGAACAACAGTAAAAATGAAGTATTTGTCTTATTTTATTATTATTTCCCAATTTTTCTCGTAACAACCGATTCACCGTTATTACTATTATCATCATCATTTTTACTGACATCTTCAACAAAAATCATACACATAAATAGGGATGTATGTATAAAGGTATTTCCAACAATATTCACCTTTATGTCACCCCACCCACAATGAATTTTTTTGTTCGTCTCTTTGATTTTCCTTTGTTTCGGCATGTATATGGAAATTTAACGAGTCGCTTCCTATTTATAGAGTGCCACTGACTAGATACACTCAATTGTTATTTCGGTTGTTTTGAAATAATAATTGACTTAAGCTTTGTAAAAGCACCGAGAACAAAAGCTCTTTATGTTGAATGTATATTTTATGAAGCTTTTTATACTAAACAGGAAGTAGTGGTGATTATTGAAATTAAGACAGTGTTAAACTATCGCCACCACATCCACGAATATTATAAGTAATTTTCCTCACGTCACCTTTATACGACTTTAAGTTGTGTGAAAAACAGGTGAACACAAAATACGATAATTTAATTTATTGATTGGTTCGAAAAAAAACCATTTACGTTTTTTACCTTACATTTCATGTTTCCATTTTTTTGCGCTGCTTAGTCCCAATTTATCCATTAATCATAAATTTCCATATATGTACATTGTTATGTATGTCTATGCATATATATATATATATATATATATATATATATATATATATATATATATATATATATATATATATATACATATATATATATATATATATATATATATATATATATATATATATATATATATATATATATATATATATATATATATATATATATATATATATATATATATATATATATATATATATATATATATATATATGTTGTTTAGGTTCGAGGTACAAGAGTAATTTTGTATGACTGTGTAGACTCTCATACGTAATGTGCTGGTATAAGACAGTTGACAGACATTATGACAGAGTATATGTCGGGAGAGTGTTGGTAAATAAATGGAAAATTGTATTTTACACTCGTTTCAGGTGAAAAATAAAAATCGATCAACGTTACGGTATTTTGGTGTTCGAGTATATAGTTTATTTGTAATTTATGATGATGGCAGGATAGAAAATGTATTTGATGAATGAAATAATTAAAGCTCGACAGCCATACATGTTATGACGATTGAACTTATTTTGTGGAATGATACTCCGCGTTAGAACCTGTTATGGCATGTAGTCACCATCGTGGCAGAGAAAGAAGTGTGGTTGAAGGTCTATGAGGTGGTATTACCGGATTAAATGTGTTAGGTCGTTAGTTTGTATATATTCGTTTCTCTCTGTAAGACAAAGGTCATTAATTATCATATGCCTGTCATATTGCTTTAAGGATTAAGAAATGTAACAAATATTCTTGGGATATTTAAAGTTCAATCCGGATACCTCAAGCTATCTACAAAATCTGATTAACATTATATTATTATCTTGACCTTACAAGGTTGTCTTGTCATACCAGAATTTGTCAATTCCATAAATCATTCCTTGGTTGCCTTAAGGTTCACATTTGTTCACACCTTATGATATTGAAAATGGAGAGATTCAAAAAGCAGTACTGTAGTGTTAATGGTCTCGAAGTATTGGCTTGATCAATCAAAGCTTACTCTATATTAGCTAAAAATATAAAAAAAGCTCTATCTTATAAAGGGTTCGCCAAATAACATTTTTTTTTTGAAAATGCTACAAAAAAAACTACTGAATATTTTCTAAAATTTCTTTTTTTATTTAAAAATCCTTCCGGTTAATAATGGAAAATAATTTCATTCAAATGGCTGCCTCGGCTGGCCATGCAGTAGCCTACACGATCGGTCCAATTTTTAAGCACATTATCGATTGTGTGCAGTTGTATTTCACCAATGGCTTCACGAATATTGTCCTTTAAAGCGTCAATTGTCTCTGGCTTGTCGGCATAACACTTATCTTTGAGGGCACCCAACAAATAATAGGCCAACGGTGTCAAATCGCAGCTCCAAGGTGGCCAAACGACATCAGCTCTGCGGCTGATAATGCGATCTTCAAAAACAGGGCGCAAAATATCGAGTGTAGCTTCAGCTGTGTGGCACGTAGCGCCGTCCTGTTGAAACCAAATGTTGCCAATATCCTCCTCTTCAATTTTTGTGAACAAAAATTCGTTCAACATGGCCCAATAACGATCGCCATTGACTGTAACGGCCACTCCTTGCTCATTTTCGAAGAAAAATGGCCCAATTATGCCTCTGGACCGGAATCCGCACCAAACAGTTACTCGTTTTGGGTGTACCGGCTTTTCAATGTATGCGTGCGGGTTTTCCGTGCCCCAAATGCGACAATTTTGCTTGTTTACATACCCGCCAAGATCAAAATGAGCTTCACCCGAAAAGATGATTTTTTTGGCAAAATCGGCATCTTCTGTAAGTCGATCGCAGGCCCACTCAGCGAAGCGAAAACGCATTGGATGGTCAGTTGTATGGCGTCATACCAAGGTCTTAATGCAAAATTCGTCTCAATCATGTATCCGAAATGTTCAATTTTTGAGAACGACGGTGAATTGATGTTGATGGCGCATCACGCACACTTTCTGCCACAGTATCAATATTTTCGGGTGTACGCACTGTTTTTGGGTTTTCACGCTTTGGTTTATCGATGAGGATGCCAGTTTCTTTCACTTTTTTCACAAGATAACGAACATACAGAGCTATATCGTCACAATATAAGTTATGAAAAATGATTTTTGAGTCGAAAGCTTTTTGTCGAAAATTATTATTTTAAAATTTGGGACTAATCTGAAACTTAATGATACGAGTATGTGGTTTAAATTTTAACACACATTAAAAAATTTCATTTTCGTCTTAATCGCAAACGCGCAGATATAGAC
Organism: Tipula lateralis; assembly: GCA_963932295.1. Classification (NCBI taxonomy): domain Eukaryota; kingdom Metazoa; phylum Arthropoda; class Insecta; order Diptera; family Tipulidae; genus Tipula; species Tipula lateralis. The sequence goes on along the minus strand of OZ010737.1, from coordinate 187,572,342 downwards.
AGATCACTATCTCATCCGAACTTGTACATTGCAAAGCTGGCTTGGCAAGGCATATTGCAAAGCTTTCTAATATTGGTAAGATAACGAATTTTGTACTTCAATAAGATGTTGGAACATTTTTTGTTTAAGCCTAGTTTTTGTCACACTGTCTTTGATGATCTCTGTATTTCTTTCAAATATAATTGCAAATCGATAATATTTGCCTTACTTCATGACAATACCATCGTTGGTCTAGCCGTAATCCAATCACAAATGTGACACAAAACATTAGTTTCCATGTAGGGTCACGACGAATATGTTCGAGTTATTGCTTGATTGTTGTAATTCACTATACGCCGGTTTCGATCTTTCGATCTGATGGTAACGTCATTGAATCACTACCTGATTACAAAAATTAAATCTATCGCATCAGGCATATGCTACCGGACTTGATGTATTTTGTCGTGGTAGTGCTAGGGAATTACGATAACTTATTTTGAGGTTTCGTATTTATTAATTTATTTGAATATAACGTGAAGATGAATATTTTAGTCCGTAACTATTCCCCTCCCCCGCAGAAAAACTGAATTATTCCTCCCATTTTTGATAATGATTTTTTATATGCCGTAGAGCGTTTGAAGTGCCAGTTTCCGCCCGCTTAGTAATTAGGCTCGTCACTTTCAGTTTTACAGGGCGTACGCTTCTGTTCTTTTTGAAAAATTCATCGTCATTCTAAACAAGAAGATAAAGCTCGACCAGTTTTGAGTCACGCGTGTGATGTTAATTCTGATATTTGAAATATTTGTTCATCGTCAGTTAATTAACGTTGATTGATTCAAGATTACCAGACGTAGTTCAGCTAATCCATATATAATTATCTAGAATCATCTAACGAATTGTTAATATACTAAACAAATAATAACGTTGGGTTCATTACGATTATTTTCGCCTTAAAGACGATAGCCAAATTATGTTTTACATTTGAGATATGCAGTCATCCGGATCGAATGCAAAATAAAACCCAATAAACCAAAATTTTTCAATTTTAAATTTTATAATCAAAATATTTATATTTTCATTTCATTGGGAAAACGAATATAAACATTTTCCAATTTTCCACGAACCGAAAAGCAAGCATAAGAAAAAAAAATTGGCATAGAAAAATGGAATAAATTTTGCCCATCCTCATTTGGATTCGATTTGCCTTCGTGTGCCAAAATATCGATTTAGGAGTACATAGAATCGTATAGTTGTTGCTGTTATTTTATGATAAACGGTTCAATGGGGTTTTGCGACATATACAGACATACATATATATATATATATACAGACGACGTTTTCTTGCGCTAATTTTCAATTCATCAATTCTCTTTAGGCATCAATTCACTCGCAACAAAACGAGCTTTTTCGTCATATGTATATGTACATGTATGTATACGTTTGTACCGATTATTAATGACTGGCAGTACTCGACTGTCGTCTATATAATATTGAAATTGACTGTTTATATGTTGTGAAAAGTATATATGTTGTGTGCGGCGGGGATACGGATTTCTTTATCTTATGATTTGACAATCAACCAAATCAATTCTGCCAGACGACGAAAAGATATGGAAATTTCGTTATCTGTTTTAACAGTTATGTGGTTCTTCTTGTTGTTTTCTGTTTTCCGTTCGTTGGTAAAGAACGTGATTTGAAATATTCAAACATCTTCAGCATGGTAAGAAAAAAAAATTGTTCTGGTACGAGATATTGTGTATATGTTGTTCCTCGTGTCTTATTTTCATTTCAAATTGGTTGTTGAGATGTTTCTTAAGTATTCTATGTATTATGTATATGTTGATTTTGTTGTTGTACATTGGATATATGTATAATATCTCGTAATATTATTAAACATGGTTTTATATGTATGGTATGCTGATGGAGCTTTTGTTAGTTTCTTTTCTTCTTGTTGTTGTTGATATTTTTGAGATGATTATCATGTACTACCACTACAACTTGGTATACTACATACAGTTATACGAATAAAAACCTAATCAAATGAAATGTTTAAGTTATTTATTTTGAGTGAGAAGACTATAAATGTACTGTATAGTTTCTTATATGTGATTTAAACGCGTGATGTATCAAGATTATGGTTGATATTCTGAGCTTATACGAGTAGTGCTTAAAAAAGAACTGATTGACTGATTTTGGTGATACATAACAAACATTATAAGCTACTTAACAGAAATTAATTAAAACATATTTTCGAAATGAAAAAGCTCATCACGTTTTATTCGTTTTTTGTGGTTTAAGCGAACTGTTATGAATGAATAAAGCTTTTGTCGAATTCTTGATAAAAATATGGAGAAGCGCCCCTTTAATGGTTTTCTTTTGTTTATTATCGTGCCATTATTCTATAAAAGCTAACATGGCTTCCCATAGAAATGGTATCTGTTACGATACTCCATCTGATTATCAGCTGATAATATTGTTATAGAGAACTTTTTTTTTGTATTTATGTTCGCTTAAACACCTGAAAGGTAAAACGTCATTAAATAACAGAGTTGCTTGAAATGTTGGTACGTTTCGTCACTAATGACAAATGATTGAACATATTCCATAAGCACTTTATAGTGTAAGACAAATTTTTGACGTCTCTGAAATAGTTGGTATCGATTATCAAATGAACAAGCTTGAATAAATTAGCTGTTCAAAGCCAGATGAAAAGACACTGTGCACTAACACTATATACACAATAGTTGATGTTTACAATATCAAACTCCACATCGTGAAAATATTTAGTTCTGTTTTCAGTGGATTGTAACCTAAACCGCATCAATAATAGCAATTGTGCCCGAAGAAACAACTTTTGTGTATGCGTGCTGTCCTGACCACAAATCATTATTGACCAAATGACACAGTGGTGATTGGATGAATAATTGCATATCACACTAATGTGGTAATATTTGGATGCTCAAAATAGCAAAACATAAAATTAAAAAAAAGCTCTTAAAGCTCTCTTAATTATTTGTATGATTTTGATATTTGTCGTTTTGGCAAAACCACCGAGTTGGCTGCCATATGCATGTACATGTTTCAGAATTTGTTTGTACAACAGCAGTTTGTTGTGAATCGCTAGTTCAGATTGTCTGAAGTTTATATCCTTCTCTCTTCTTTTCGATGTTTTCCTTCCATCATGTCGATATTTAGCGATGTTGGTATGCCGCACTACTATCGAAGTTATTACTATTGAAATATGATTTACTTAGAGATTTGTAAAGTTTCCTTGGATTAAATTTGCTTCATTTAATTTAATTCGCCATTTGTTTGTCCAATCACATATCAGGTTAGTAGCCTTCTGTAATTTAGAAGTGGAGTCATTGATGTTCTTTGTTGCAAATCCATTTTTGTCTTTGTAGTTGGTATATCTCTAAAATAAAGGAGATAAACGATCCGTTTAACCATACTTCACCTATGGTTGATGGTGAAAGTGTTGCAGGCGTAATGCAATGTCTTCTGACGCATTGGCCGTTTTCAATTTTTGACATCAATGCGCCAAACTCATCTATATTCAGCATATTCTCGCCCACCACTCTCGTTAGCTGTAATTTAGCTTGTTTTACTGCCACCTCCCATATATCACCCATATGTGGCGATCCTGATCGAATGAATTTCCAATTTATTTTATATTGCAACAGTGTTGCAGCTATGTCTGATGCTGTTTATTATAAAAATTGAAACATTTCTTGTAATTGAATGTTGCCACTTACAGAAAAAAATTCCATTTTCACTGTCAATAGTAGGAATATTTCCTATTCTTGATATAAATCTTGAAAATGCTCCAAGAAAACTTTCCGGTAGTTAAGCTTCTTACTGTCTCTATAACTTTTCGGTGACTTAGCTTCCAACCAACCCTCTCTACAGCCATTGTGCTAAGGCATACGACTATACAATCGTACATTTTTGCGGTATCTGACCTCTCCGTCTGACTAGATGCACCTTAAACGGGCCGCAATAGTCCACGCCGACCCTATAAAATTGATATGAATATTTTGCCCTATCTGCTTGTAAATTCGCATCTGTTGCTTTTCCATTTTTGGATTCTGAGATACGTACTGAATGTAACTCGATTGAAAGAATTCTTCACATTTTTGCTCCTCTGTTGATCTTTTTATGCTTCTAGGCAAATCTTCTTCCTCTCAAAACCTACGGAGAGACTTATCAACATCAATTAAGATGATGAAATTGTTGGTTTCATTTGTATGTGCTTGATTCAGATTTCGCTCGGCAACTACCCAGCCAAAAATCGTACGAACTGCTGTCAGTCTACTTGATAATATACACCTAATAGCACGTCAATGCGACCACGCATATTGAATTCTGGATCTGCTAGGATACATCCTCTTAAAGTTTGAATAGCCTGCTCTGACAACTTGTATCACTCGCCATGTGCAAAGTTGTGTGATGCTTGGCAAAGTTGTCACCGATTAATACTTTGTATGACATCTGATTTCTGTGTTACTGACATGACTTGATAAACAGTACATTCGACGATTCTATGACAGCTTGATTACATATTGAACACATAATTTTGAGTTGTAACTATACTGCCCATGTACGCGTAATTGGATGTGAAGCCACATATATTAGCCATGGATCCCCAGCACCTACTGCTTTATCCGTCTGAGTGTCTAAAATATCCGCAAGTTTTTTATGAGAATTGCATTTGGATGTATGATGCTTTGTTGTCCCATATTAAAAGCGTTGACCGTATAACACTTTTGATCGTATCTGTGAATGAGCTTTTGAAATGCCTTATTGGAACTGAGATCTGTAAATCATAAGTGTCGAATGAGAGATGCTGGTTCGCCTTTAAATAGTCTCTTTAGATACTGGAGCTTTTGGGCCCCTCTCAAGTTCTATTGAAATATATTGTGTTATGGTTCATGATATTATCAACTTGCGGTCAATTGTACTCATCAATTCTTTTAATAGTCCTGCTTTGCTATCTAACTCAAACAAATCGCGTTCTATTAGGTTGAAAGCTTTCTTGTTTTACCGAACATCGTCTAAGCTAAAATTGTCCATGCCGCTCTTTACGAACGTAACCAATTTGCTCATAAAGCCCTTTATGATTGATCCGTGCTTCTTTAAACTATCCATAATTGCAAGCTTTAAATAAATGGGAATATATGCATGAGAACTTTGTACTAAGTTTGTCCTAATAATAATTATGAATTATGAGTCCTTTAAATTAGGACTCATAATACCGATAAGTAGTTTGTACTGAGTTTGTCATAATCAAGTAAAACAATGTAACTTGTTTATATGTATTTGTAAAATGAAAACATTTAGGCAAATACACTAAGTCTTGTTAAAATAAAATTTTAAATATTGTCATGTTATGCTAGATCATGGAAGTAAATAAATAAATAAATAATGTTAAATTGAAAAAACAGAAACCCAGATTATAAAAATTGCAAAACCCAATTTGTTTTTTATTAAAGCGGTAGTCTAATCTTAGATTAAATCGTATGGGGTGCTACTTTAGGGCAAAAGTAAATAGGGTTACAGGTTATTCTCATCGGTATACGATTTATACACATAAATTCACATAAACGTCTGTCTCACTAAGTGAGCTCCATGATAAATTTATGAAACTTAGTGATTGAGCCAGTAGTACTATTATATTGTTCCCTTACAAGTGAAACCGATGAGAATAACCTGTAACCCTTTTAAGTATTATACGATTTATATACATAAATTCACATAAACGTCTGTCTCACTAAGTGAGCTCCATGATAAATTTATGAAAGTTAGTGATTGAGTCAGTAGTACTATTATGTTGTTCCCTTACAAGTGAAACCGATGAGAATAACCTATAACCCTTTTAAGTATTGCCCTAAAGTAGCACCCCCATCCGATTTATACACATAAATTCTCATAAACGTCTGTCTCACTAAGTGAGCTCCATGATAAATTTATGAAAGTTAGTGATTGAGTCAGTAGTACTATTATGTTATTCCCTTACAAGTGAAACCGATGAGAATAACCTATAACCCTATTTAGTTTTGCTCTAAAGTAGCACCCCATACGATTTATACACATAAACGTCTGGAAGCTAAAGGTAAATTTATGAAACTTGTAGATTAAATTATAATATGGTTTTACTTAACTTATGCTTAACTTATGCATTTGATATGGTTGACTTATGCATTTGACACATTTGTATAACGAAATTCATTTAATCATCGTGTAATCGCCTAAATGTTTACATTGCACAATTACATACAAACATTTTGTTTTGTTTTTGTTGGTTTAGGACAAATTTAGTACAAACTTCACATCGGTGGGAATATTCCCTTCATTGGTCGATTTACTACACGCACTTATATACAAATTGTTATTTTATATCTGGAAATACTGCAACTGGTTGTGATTGGGATTAGCTTGAACAATAAATAAAACAATAATATCTAGACGCTCAACAAATCAAATGCAGGTATGAAAGAAATGTAATTAGGCTACTGCTGTTGTTACTGCTGTAACAACCATATTCATAAGAGGAGTTGTGTTTCGAGGTTTAGAAACCTGTATAATGAGTTGATTCGGTATTGTAATTTTAGTATCATTCCCTACTGAACATGTTAAGTAAGAAGGGCTTAAACATACGCCCCAGTCTCAACAAGAGATATCCACAATTATTTCAGTTTTATATAATTTTGAAAGCTCTAAAATTTTACTTAGGCTATACCAGGTTAACGTTGAACAAAGAAAATCGTATATTATAGGCTTGTAAAATTCTAAAATTGATCACAACTTTTTGCAATAATTCATTTCCTTTCAAAACCATTTTCACCTCTTAATAATTCAGCCATTATCATTATTCTTCATTACCACCCTATATATATAAAATAAACACACCAAAAAAATTATATATAACATCTCGTATAATTTTTTACGTCTTCCAATTTTAATAATATACCTCGTCGTAGACAACAACAACAAATATACCCGAAAGCTTTTAGCTAGTTTTATAGGTTAAATATACATAAATCAATTTTAATTCTCTTTGTAACACGTGTAATTCACACAAAACATAAAAACGAATATTTCATTTATTTACGATCTCGTTTTTTTAATACTTTAAAGCGCCATAAACTTACTTGCGCCTAATAATTTTTATTACTCTCCAGAAGCAATATTTTTGTATATATACGAACAGTGAAACGGAAACGAGCTTTCATTACCCACCATTCACGATTTTTATGTCAATGATCAAAATGCTATGTTATGCCAAAATATTATTCCACGTTGCGGAGCTTTTATACATAACAAATAACTTTTAGCTATTTTATTGTTTGTACATATATATGTACCCAAGCAATAGAAAGATGATTGACGTAAATATTTTTGTTGCGTCCATTTAATGGTCAAATATCTATTTATTTATCATTTCTTGTTCGAAACGTCTTGAGTATCATCGACCGGAGAAAATATATGTCCTTTTTCCCAAGAATGAGCAAAAGAAAAATAAATTTTTGTTTCGCACATATTCTTTATACACATGTGTATACATACAGTGGTAAATTATTGATTAGATTGTTAATTCTCAAATTGAATGACAGTTTCGAATTTCCAAATATCCTTTTCAGATCGTAAAAAAAATATTTGCCCATCAAAAATATTTGTTCAACTCATGTATGTTGCTATTAGCATATGCCAATTTGTATATACACACCCCGACTAACCTCATGTCGCACATAAATCTTTTAAAGCCAAACCGCACCAAAGCTTCTTGAAGTCCATCAAACTTCAACAAACATACTTATGTATGTGTAGTACACATACATATATATTTATACACTGTAACATGATATAATCAATCAATCATGTTTGTTTACATATTTTATGTGTGTATGTGAGCTTTTTGTGGCAAAAGCGTACATAAAGCAAATAAGAAAAAAAAATTAAATCACTTAAGTCCAACTTTTCATATTTAATGGCTACATATATTTAACGGGTGGTTCAGTTTCTTTGTAACGAGAGGAACTCAGTGTTTCAAATCTCGATAATGTGGGTCGACATTTGGCTGTAATGACGTAAAGGGGAACATAAGTAAGTGAACCAAGAGATTGAGGGGCCTTGACCCCAAAAAAGACTGCAAAGATTTGAAAAACAAGTAAAAAGAGATCTCTTAATCCGACGGACCCAGTGCTCAAATGACATTTAAGCCAATGGTTGTGATGTTTTCTGCTTAAGTTAAAGTTGATGGTTTCAAAACCACTTCCACATAAGCTTTAAAGGTTTATCAGTATCTTTATGCTGTGGTTTAACGAAATCATATCTTGGAGCATGTACAGTAAGAACACTTTCTCTAAATAGAAAGAGATGGCTATTCTTATTACTTTTTTATTGCTTCTCTTTCAGTTCTCAATTATATCGCCATGTTTTGATGCCTCTCACAATGAGGATTATTTCTTTTTTGCTCCAAAGAGTTTATTAGTTGAGCGAAGCTTTTTCTACGTCCAAATGGCAATATAATATCTACTTGTGATTATTCAGCAGGAATATCTTGTCTGCACATTGATTTGACTAATCTTGAATATTTATCCCATTGGTTTGAGTATCAGGCATCATGACTTAATATAGTTAACGGATGGTTCATTAAAAATTGATTTGTGGTTTGAAGCCCAAAAATGTGGGCCGACCCTTTATACTGGCTGTCACGAAGCTAAAAAGCGGGTTTGATTGTATATTTTACAATTGTATGTTCATGCCCCATAGTAGCATGTTGTTCCTGGAACCAAAATTTATGGTAGTAAATTGTGTCTTTTTGACTGTTGACGATAGTACCAATCACTTCCACATACATTTTGTAAGTTTATTGGTTAAATTATTCATTTTAGCTCCGGTTGAACGAAGTCGAATCTTGGATCATGTAGAGTGAGAATGCTTACTTTAAAAATAACGCAATGTCTATTCTCTGCTTCTAATACCATTACTGCTTTCATTGGCGCACGTTTCATCTTTCATTATCAAGAAATTTGATAAATCAGAATTTTTTCCTTATCCGAAAGTCAGTATGTTGAAAATCTTGCGAATAAACAATCCCAACTACGTATTGAATGGTTTCATAAGGCTGTCTCTTTTTTGGCAATGGTAGCTTCTAACCCCGTGTCTAAAAATGATTTTGTTAACCATAGTTTTACCTATTTTCTTACCTTCTCTTCAATAATAACGGAAACCGTTGCTCAAAATGATATAAGGCGGAACTGTTCAGTTTAGATTTCAAGGAACAAATAAAGTGTCCTTATTCATCGATGTCTTGTTATAGCCTTCAAAACGCTTATTTAACAGGAACGCCTCAGTTGAAAAATTAACTTACATAATAAGTAAGTAAGAGTAAGTGCTTTTTAGACATAATCAATATGAAATACTCGACTTAAAAACATTAATACGTGTTGGCGGGGTAGTGTCTTAACTGAGACCTTGCGAATCATTTTAACGTATTGGTGTACATTGTAACTCGAGACCGTGATGAGAAACTCACTTTATCATTAAGCAACAACCGTATAGGAATCCATACGCCATCATAAAAACTACATTCAGTCCCATGAGTATATACTAGGAGATATACACTAAAATGGCAGTAGGCAGAGTGTTTGAAACCCATACGGCAAAACTACCTGTACTTGCATAAGTAGAGCTTTAATTTTACGATATTAATATCGCAAGATTAGATTGTAGAAGTATGTAAGCATCGATTCATCGCATAGTTCAATTTTTCAGTTGGACGTACACGAAGAAGAGAGTCACTCTATGTCACCCACATGACCATCTTCAGAGCTTCAATAGATCCACCATGCACCATCTACCTTCTCGAGTTTAATAACCATTTCTTAATAAAAATTGATGGCACACAAGGTTATAGCCAAATCACCAAATCTTAACTTAAAACCAGACATAAAAAAGTATGGCCTAATTATAGGTATCTATATGCCATCATAAAAACTACATTAAGACCCATGAATATACTGAGAGAGATACACTTACATGGTAGCAGGCGAAAGTTTTGAAAATCCATACGGCAAAAGTACGTGTACTTTCTTTAATAGAGCTTTACCCGTCCACGAATAAATAATTGATGACCAACCATCACAACATCGATTAAATAAATTATATTCCATTCCCGAATTTGATTCTCCAAATTTATAAACTTAAAGTGTCATGGTTTACGAGTGTCAAGTTTTAATATAGTATAAAGCTGGTAGAGCTTTTCAAAACAAATTACGAAACACATTTTTAAATATTTATCTTGAAAGATTCATATAATAGTATTTAGTATACAAAAGCATCATGCCACCGTGATGAATACCACAATTTGTCTTTGCCAAAATTGTAATGATATCTAAAGTATCATGAAAATCCATTATCACATAACAACAACACCGATAAAAAGTCATTTCATTTAAATTAAATTAAAAAAAAAATTGTATATAAAGAGAGAGATAAGCCTATTCTAAATTCTGTGCTTTTAATAATCATCCAAAAGCAATTAAAATTTAGATAAAAAAAATATATATAAAAGCTTTCATCAAAATCATTTGTTTCGTTCATTAATTTCTAAAGCTTGTCTCCTACTATATATACATATCTATGCTTTATGTTTATGTATTCGTTGAAATTAATCAACATAATTTTTGTCGAATTTACAGCCTATAAAATGTGTACCGGCACAACATTATTTCGACACAAAACTTTAAACCATTTTTTATTGACCAAAAGAATACTAATAGTCAAAGACATTGAATGGTATAAATGTAATTAAGTTGGAGAAATCCATCAAAGTGGATTAACAATATACATATATACGTCATTAAAGTATAGTATGGAGGGAGCAGGGTAGCATTAGTAAGGGAAAATGTATATCCATTAAATTAATCCATGATTAAATATCTCCCCCAACATGTATGCTCATTATACTGAGTCTGTTTCTTATGTATGTGTGCACGACAAAGTTCATATCCTTTCATACATCTAATGATTCCACAAAAACTTATTTTATTAGTTTTTATTCTAAACAAATTGTTATATACAGGGTGATACATTCAAAAATTGTGGGTGGACTAATAGTGACTAACCAGCAACTTTATTTAGGAATTCGATTAGTTTTGCTATTCGACTGACCAAAAGATCACTCGGGGCTTCCAATGAGAGCGAAAAATGGCGTATCGGCGATCTGTTGTTCTATTTGATCTCTAGAGCATCTTAACTTTGCCCTCGTCTAGTGCCCATACCATCCACGTGCGTCACAATACCGAATTTTAACAAAAAACGAGTTCTGGGAACTTATTGGTCCTGACGAATTTAGTTTCCAGATTATATCTGTGTAAAGGTCTTCTTAAGTTGCGCGTGGGTCTTGATAAAACAAGCATAAGTTCGTAAAGTTTCAATGAGCCATGACCATGAAAGTATTTGTAGAACGCACATAAAGCTTCCACATTCCGCCTGTGGGAAAGATAATCGAGATTTGAAGATAAACTTACATCCGGGATCATTCGAGATGCTCGGCCTTGGACTCGATCAAGTGAAACCAGATGTGTTTTTGGTGCTCCAGCCCAAATGTGAGAATTATACTCTAGTCTGGGTCTTATATAGGTCTTGTAAATTGAAAGTGTTTCAGATGGTGTAAAATAAAACTTACATCGTCGGAGAAATCCAAGACATCTAACTGCACTAATCGCTGCTTTGTTTATTTGTTCATTCCAGGACATTTTCTTTGTTTAAGTCAAGCCGAGAATCGAAAATAAGTCAGATGTAGCCAAACTGGATTCGCCTATCAGAAACGATGGCGAATAGCTATCATTTCGGCCAGGATTGAAATTTGTTGGGATTGAATTCAACCCTTTTGGCTTCACCCCATTCCAGAATTGTAATGAGATCACGCTTAAGGCGATCCTTTAAAGCAATTCTTTCTGCGAGAACATTGTTTCGCGATGAAAGAGAAAGTTAGCAGTATGAGGAGGAGAGTGAAGTGTCATCAGCATAAGAATATATTGGATTGAGCGTTGATGAGAGAAGATCATCGATGAAAATTAGAAAAAGAGTTGGAGAAAGGAAAGATCCTAGAGGAACACCAGCGTTTAAAGAATGTGGAGTGGAAGTTATGCCATCCACCACCACATGGAGTTTACAACAGAAAAGAAAATTCTCAACCCATAGAATTAAAGAACCGTGAAGGCCAACTGCTTCTCTATCTAATCTGGTTGGATCGCTGGGCTGACGACCCGCATCCGTAAAAAAAATATCACTGTTAAAAATGTCAACAAAAATAAAAAAATCGGATACCGCCAAAACAACAAAAAAAACGAACCCCCGCTTAAGTACCCGGACACGAGATTGAGGATCGGCACGTGGAACGTGCAGTCATTAAGAAAACCTGGCGCGTTGGACGGCCTTATCACCTGCATGAAAGAGTATCGGCTGGAATTCGTAGCTCTCCAAGAAACTCGATGGCCTAAAAGTGGAGACCATGTGTCCCAAGGCTATACGTTGCTACACAGTGGAGATGACCTCGGAAATCTTGGGGTTGGATTTCTCATTGGGCCACAGGTAAAAAAGGCTGTCTTGGACTTTCAAGCAGTCGATAATCGAATGTGTAAGCTTCGCTTGCACATGAGATTAGCCAACCTGTCAATTGTATGTATACATGCGCCCACTGATGTAAGCCAATCCCAGGATAAAGACTCATTTTACAATAATCTGGATAATCTGATGGGTTCTATACCGGAGCACGATGTCAAATTGGTGATTGGTGACTTTAATGCTAGAGCTGGCAGAAATCAGACCGACTTATGTAACAATATAGGTCCGTACTCCCGACACGAAACTGCGACCGAAAATGGGGAAAGAATGATGTACTTTGCGATCGCTCATGATCTCAAAGTGGCAAGTACATTCTTTCCTCATAAAAACATCCACTTAGAAACATGGACACATCCACGTAAAACATCCCGAAGCCAAATTGACCATGTGTTGATTTCAAGAGGGCGGGCTCGGGTTGTCCAAGACGTGAGATCGTATCGGTCGTCAACCAAAAGCGTAGGCAGTGATCATTTTATGGTTGCTGCAAAGCTACGATGGAAATTTTCGTACAAGTCAGGGAGGACAGGAGAATATACAACGCGATTCTCCTGTGAAGGTCTGATAAATGAAGAAACGCAACGAAAATATCAAGATCTTGTCAGCAATAGCATTATGCAATCCAATTACCAATCTGATGATGTGAACAGTGTCTGGGAAGTATTGAAAACCTCGGTTGTCGATGCTGCCCAGCACACTCTCGGTATAGTGAAAACTAAGCCCAAAAATGATTGGTTTGATGAGGAGTGTCGTCTTGCTGTTGAGCAGCGAAATATAGCCTATAATGAAGCGCAGACTCGGTTTACAATCGCAAGGAAAAACAAAGCAGTTCTTGCTAGGAGGACAGCTAAACGAATTTGTAGACTGAAGAAGCGAGAATGGTGGAAGGCTAAGGTCTTAAGAGTACAACAACTCAGCAATGAGCACAATTCGCGTGGTTTCTTTAAAGGAATCACCGAATTGCACCATACCTTAAGATCTCGGTCAACTGCCATTCGGGACCAGGATGGAAACCTCTGTGTCAACGTCGATGCAGTACTCGATACATGGCGTGAACATTTTTCTGATTTACTTAATGTTCCACATGTATCACAAGCTGTGTTTGAATACCCTCAAATACAGACCGCAGAGATGTTCATTGAGGATCCATCCTATGAGGAATTCACAATGGCCATGCAGAAACTAAAGAAAAATCGTTCACCAGGAGTTGATTGCATTAATTCAGAGCTCTTGATATTCGGAGGGCTAACTTTGTGGAACTGTCTTTTCGACCTTGTTCGATTGGTATGGCGAATTGAAGTTATGCCCGAAGAATGGAAAGTGGCCGCGTTATGCCCAATTTTCAAGAAGGGTGATCGCTTGAAATGCGAGAATTATCGCGGTATAGCTCTCCTTTGCACAGCATATAAGTTACTGTCATACATTATCTTGGGAAGAATTAATCCTCTAGCGGAGGAAATTGTCGGTGACTACCAAGGAGGATTCCGTCCAAATCGGTCAGTCACTGATCAAGTTTTTTCGCTGCGGATGATTCTTTCCAAGTACTATGAAACATCTCGCGATGTACACCAGGTATTCCTAGATTTCAAGCAAGCCTATGACTCGATCAATCGAGAGAGATTATGGTATGCGCTTGATTATTTAGGAATACCGAAAAAATATGTACATCTCTGTAAAATGACAGTAACGCAGTCACAATGCTGTGTTAAAGTTGAGAACAGGCTATCGAGAACTTTTGCAATCAATTCCGGTGTTCGACAAGGAGATGCGCTGTCCCCGATACTTTTTAATCTCATGTTGGAATACATCCTTCGTAAAAGTGAAACACCTCAGGACAATATCTTATTCCGACAATCCAATCAACTTCTTGCTTATGCAGATGATATCTGTGTGATTGGATTAAATGGCAACGGAGTGAAAGAGATACTTGATCCACTGGAACAGTGTTCAGCTTCCGTTGGTCTCAAAATTAACGAGTCAAAAACCAAATATCTAATCTCGGGTTTTCGAGACCAAGACGCAATTGATTTCAGTAGTGGTAATCACACGTTTGAAGGAGTGATGAGATTCAAGTATCTTGGATCTCTCATCACTCACGATAATAGTGTGGGCGAGGATATCAGAGTCCGCCTTGCCGCTGGCAATCGGGCTTTGTATCCTCTACGTCCACTGCTGAAATCAAAATATCTTGCAAATGCGGATAAGCTGAAACTGTACAGAGTGTTGATCAGACCCGTTGTCATGTATGGATGTGAGAGTTGGACCTTGACGGATGAGTACGAAAGATGGCTTCTAACATTCGAGAGAAGAATCATGCGTGTGATATATGGTCCAAAACGCGACGTCGATGGCATTTACCGAGTTCTATTCAATCACGAGATCAGGAATTTAATGCAAATTCCTGATATCGTGCATGAAATTAAAGGACAGCGAGTACGCTGGCTCGGACACGTTCTGCGTGCTGATCCGAACCGAATGATACAGCGAACCTTTAAGGGAGAACCG
Organism: Tipula lateralis; assembly: GCA_963932295.1. Taxonomy (NCBI): domain Eukaryota; kingdom Metazoa; phylum Arthropoda; class Insecta; order Diptera; family Tipulidae; genus Tipula; species Tipula lateralis. Next base: position 187,557,228 of record OZ010737.1, on the reverse strand, counting down.
CCTTTCGGTAGGCGAAGAGGTCGCTGTCGGCGACGATGGCTCCACGGCGTAGAGAGCGATCTGGCATCTTCAAACTGCCTACAACGGTTTGAAGAGCTGGCTCGTGATCGAAACGCGATTTTTACGAATAACATCCTGAACAAAATAAATTCTTGGTCCATTCATTCTTCAATGCTCCGTCAACTTGCAGCAGAACATAAACTATATTCAGCGATGGAAATCCTTTCGACTCCATAAACTGTCAAAAGACAAAGCATAAACACATTAAGGGATATCCCTTAACGATTGCGCTACATTCGGGGATAACAGTTGGACCAAATACTAATAGTTACAGGTTTTCAAAAGTAGATAATGACCGATCGTGTAGCTTTAAAATGATTTCACTTCAGTTGAGACACCAATAAGGACAGGATACAAGAAGGGATATATTGCAGAACTACAAATTTTTAGACGAGACTCATCACTTCTTTCAGCGAGAGCTATAAACTGTAACAACGGTAACAAGTACATTTTGAAGAAGCAGTAAAGTTAGAAAGAAGTTTACCAGTTGCAACCAGTTACAACTACAAAAATTCAGGATCCAGTGGATTGATGCTGGAGAATATTTTTAATGATATTCTATTGTTTTGTTAAGAATGTGACGCCTAGATTTTACGAGAAGCTTCATCTCACAAATCATTAAATATTTTTATGAGCTAGCTTTTGTAAGGAGTCAGTTCCAAAGTTGGAGTAGCCTGGTTATACTATCTCAATCTAGTAAATCTCACGATAGTAACCAACAAGTACACACATCGTGGTACTTTTTGTATTGATATGGTCTTGTGAAGCTGATTAATCCATACCAGGAGTATGTGTATCACCATAATGTCAATGGTATGGTTAGCATTTAGTACCATAGACAGTAACAACAAGATATCAAAACGTGTTACTCTATATAGGATCTCAGAGCTTAAGTATTCTGAACATTTTCTCTTCTAACTGTAATGGAAATAAGAACGATAGATGAATTAGGTGGTTCAATACATTTTATCTTCCCGGGGTCTGATCACAAATGATCAATTTAAGTGGTCGTGTTCTATTAGTAGTTGTGATTGTTGGGTACGACAGTTGCTGGATTTGACAGGTTTCTATTTATAGCTAGAACCCTGTTTAAACTGTGATTTCTCTATTTGCGGCAATATCATTATTGCCAAAATTGTTCAACTTATTCAAATAACCTACTAGTACTTTGAACATACGATTTATTCTACAAAAGGTGGAAATTTGATTGGTTCTGGGTGAATTTGGACTTTTGGTCCAAAATTTTGCCCGAAACTAGTCTTTCTACTTAAATGCTCTTGGTTTATAGAAACCTAATTAATAAAAATATTTTATTTGTTTATTTGCCGTATTAAATGGAATTCAGCAAATTGCCCTACAGTTCCGACTTCAAATAAACTACAGAATTTGGTTGTCTTTGACATATGACCTTCAAACATATGCTTTATCAGTGGTAGACTATATCCGTTGAAATCCTCACACTGCGTTTTCATGTTTGTAATTTTGGTGGATGGTTTATCCTCCAACCGCTACGGAATACTGGTGTCGCATTAACCCGTTTTTGTACAATGCCATTAATTGCTGTGACATGCCCTCAGTTGATCGAATACAATCCGAACGCTCTTTGTGTATAATGTACTCAAATATTTGTTTGCAAACCATTTTCAACGACTCCAACAACCCCATTCATTTTCGAACAATATATATTATTTAAAAGACATCATGGAAGCAACGTTGTGATTTTTTCTAAAAGTTCGTTAAAAGCTCATAATTATAGAGCTGATTGTGCTTTTAGTATTTTCATGAAAAATGCGCGGTTATTGTTTAATCAGTTTGGTGGACAACGAGCTTTACAAAACAGTAATCAAAACAATATACTAACTTGTTGATTCGTTGGTGTGGTATAAAGACACAAATCTAAGAGTGATAAAAGCTCATAGTTTCCAAACAGTAAATAGACATCATTTTTGAAATCTTTTTAAAAATATCAACTATATACTGAACTTAACCTACAACTTGTAAGATAGAACGCTGTTTAAGGATTCCACCAGACCCATATTCTAGAATTGTCCATGTATAAAGCATAGACACTTAGATTATATCTCTTAGCTTTTGCACTTCATTTGGTGACCACAGTTCTGCTTCTTTGGCCAAATACGAAGTAAAGTAATACTGATCAAAATCAAGTCTAGTCAAAATTAGACAAAATTTTTTTTAGTGAAATTATGCTCAACGTGGATCAAATGTCTTAAAGTGGTAGCTTCTGTATTAGATATAGCAAAAGCTTAGAGCTGTAACAAATATATATAACCAGCACATCAGCAACAAATCAAGGACCATATTCAACCAAAACGAGTCAGTAAATTAGGCACTAGAGCAAGTATAAGGAACATACTCCGAGTAACAATTGACTGATAATTTGCACAGGACTCGCCATCATTAGGAAAACAAACCATATCTTGCAAACCACCAAACATTTTATAAGGTAAATCCAGCGAGCAAATATTTTCAAAGTGGAAAATAGTTGGGGCATTTTGAGTGAATTAAAAAAGCTCAAGATGAAGGACAACAAGAATGTACTTCGTGGTACGCCATCGTTGTTGAAGAAAATTAGGACTGAAATGAGCTGGTATAGCTGATATTCGCAAATGATTGATCAAGAGTATGTGTATCACAATTGTGGCAATAAACTGATCTTAAAAAGGTATCTAAGTATAATAGAAGGTGATTATGTTTAACAGTCTTCTCTGATTATATGGAAAGTGTTTGATCACCAAACACAATTTAAAAGTATAAACTCAACGTTGAACTGTTTCCATTAGAACAACAGATAAGATGGAAAGCTTACGTTGAACAAACTAAGTTTTCCAGCTTGATACTCATGGATTGCAGATATATTTACCAGTCGTTATGGACTTAACTTGGTATTTTATTATTAAAGTATAAAAGCTCTTAACTTTCAAATAGTAAATAGACATAATTTGTAGTAAATTGGTAAATAAATTTCAAAAAGCTTGCTAAATTCGATATTTACGCCCATAAATCAATGTGTAATAACATAAATTATTCATACCAATTGAAATCAATTTACATAAAATAAATGTTAGCTGTTTAACCAACAAAATAACTCTTTTTTTTTTGTATATATAAATATGTGTGTGTGTGTGTGTGGTGATTGAGCAAATAGCAGAGCTAACCGACAAATATCTAATAAAGCAAAATAAAAACGGAAAATCAGAAATAAATCCAATTAAATTACCAGACAAATAAATAATGATAAGTTAAAAGCTTTTTCCCGCTCCACTCGTTAAATACATATAAAATGTATTTTTTTTTGTGTTGATACCGATTTTGTATGTTTATACATATATATGTATATATAAATAACAACAACAACAAATAACTAAAAAGCTTTGAATCGAAATTGGATTTAGAATCAATTTAACTACAATTTACAGAAATATTTACGCAAAAATATCCGTTTTGTATATATTTATTTATAAGCGTATGTTGTTTGTGTTGGGGGGACGGGGTGGAGAAGCTTTTGAATCCAGATTATATATGTATATATATACAGATGATTTGTTGATTTTTATTTATATATTTTTTTTCTATTTGTACCTTTCCATTTCAGTTGATTTGGTGAATCCAATTTATACACAATTACTGATTATATAAAAAAAGTCGTTATACAAAATTAGAAATTCTTAACCAATTTTCAAAATTAGAAACAAAATTCATTTTGTCCAAGGAATTTTTAAGAATTAGGATCAAATCTATATACGTCGATTGTCTTTGTAAAATGTTTTGTATACTCGGATCGTATGTGATGCATGTATAAAAATTTCGGTACGAAATACGCACACAAGACTATCAAAATGTACAAAAGCTATTTCAATAACAAAAGCTCTTACTCATACTTTATAGTCGTATATAAAGTTTATTTATACAAACACACACATACAAACCTTAAAACTCTACAAAAAAATTGATTTATATTTGTGTATTGTGCTCGCTTTGTGAGAAAATCAACTTTGAAGGAATCAATACGTGAATTGGAAACAAATTTACAATTTTTTTTCTGTTCATCGAAATGAACAAAAACCGAACTTTTCGCCCGTTGTTTTAGTTTGTTTTTGGTTTTTAAGTTGGAAAAAATAGAAATAAATAGAACAAAAGTTTAGAATAATACTAAAAGCACAACTTTTTTTTGTTAGCTTTTCTTTTCAGTAATTTTAGTTTATTATGTTTGCGAGAGAGGCCTAAGACTGTTTTTTATGTTCATTCCGAATTGAATAGTAATGATATTGATAAATAAGGGAGCTTTTTCGTTATTGAAAGGTTTTTTGTTCGAATCAAATTTAATTTAGGTAAAATGATTTTTTTCTTGGGTTTTCTTTTGTTTTATTTTGATTACAAGAACACACACACAGAAATATATAGAGTATGCATTAGGTGTTGTCGAAGGGTGGATGATTTCATTAGAGAACTAATAAACTTTGTTTAAATTCATTAGACTGTTTGTGTCTAGCACCTTTTGTTTGGAAGTTTAATTATTTTAACCTTCAAAGTTTGGGATTTTGTGTTAGTAGAATTTGTGATTATGGAAGAAGAGGATTTCAATCCATTTAATTTATATTTGCAATACAATGTTTCCTTAAACAGTCACCAGACATGCGATTACTACAAGAATAAAATACGGCACTACTTGAATGGTAACATTTCATTATACTGAATAATACAAGAATAATAACAGTCAGGTTCCAGGGAAAGGCTCGTGGATAACTGTGTCACAAATCAGCTATGAAAAGCTCTAACATAAGAATGTAGAGAAGTACACATTGATCATGTTACATGATCATGTACTGACTGATGATCAAATCCTATCAGAAAGAGGCCCAGAGGAAAATCACATGAACCATCGGATAAGATCAAGAATGATTTCGTCCTATCAAAAAATACAAAAGCTCGAATTTCTTGCCTGTGTGGACTCAGTACTTCTGTTTAGCTGTAAAACATTCATAAATAAAAGGATTTTCTGATATGGAAGTAACTAGCCTGGATTTCAAAGAACTGTCAGGATTTGTGATGAGTTGGTTGTGTGGGTCTATGAACGCGTCTGCCTGCGCCGAGAGCATATGGTGCTTGTATTTCATCCCAATATGGATATATTGCCTGGGAAAACTGAACAAGTTAAGAACAAGGAAGGAATGATACCTAAACAACGTTACTTAGTCTAGAATTGAACAATATGAGAAATCAATCGAGATTAATCCTTAACCAGGTTTAGCTAAATAATCAGGTATCGTATTACCTTTGGTGGACTATAAGCAGTCAGATTACATATTTGTATACAGAGTAGTAACTCCCGAACCGAACACTAAGTTCAAAGGTAGAAGCCATCGGAAAAATGTTAAATGAATCAGCCTCCAGATAATGTGAATCCTGTCAGATCCATAATTCTCAAAAATGTTGGGTCACTGAAAATAATCATTTCAATCAAACCAGAAATTATCTTTGTATGAGTTATACAAAAGCACTAAGTAATTCCCACGCCTGATAAATTTGAAGCGATATGCAGCTGAGTAAGCTTAACCTTAACATTTAGGGGCCCAAACCCAGAATTTTTCAAAAGCTCTCCTACATTGCCACAATATGGCAGAAGTTCTTATTAAAACTGCAGTAGGTGATATTTTAGGTAAGTCTACTATCCAATAAAAGATAAAGGTGCTTAGTGATCTCTGATCATGTTATTGCTCTACCAAAACAGTAGGTACGATAAAAGGTAATGCCCTCCTGCTTTATTTGTCAGAAATGATAACCGACTCCAACGTAGTACTTTGAAACTGTAAAGTTCTGACAAGATTATATTTTGTTTGATATAAGGCTTCGTTATCTCAATTTTCGCTGTAAATATTTTAGAACTTTCGAGCTTCAGCTATCAACATAACCTTATTTTGTATTAATACACAAAGTTTATGAAGACACCAATACTTACAAGCGATCATACTTACAACATTTGGATATTTTTGACACTACCGATGACTTTCACCACAATGTCCAAAACATTAGTTTAACTGTAACGAGAAATAACACTGACGTTATTGTCCAGAACATTTCGATGACGTCAATCTGAAGCCCATATACGCCACGGCCCACAGTGCTTTCTACGGGGTAGTTATAGACATATTGAAATGAGTGCTATTCACATGATTTATTGTAATAATCACACTATACCGCCTCGGTTCACACTTATTTGAGGTCTTCTGATAAAAACTAAGCCAAATACAAACATTTTATTATTATAATAAAACCAAAAAAGTGCAATTCAAAATATGATGCAAATCCATCCTCCATTTACATGGGTGATAGAAGATTATTGAAAAATTGCCACTTTCTGCACAAATGGAAAACAGCAATTTCTCCTAAAAACGCAACAAACGATAGGATCCACCCATACATAAAAATTGTTGAGCATATTGCAAAGATCTCATCTTGATCTAGCACAACATTTTCTTTATTTTCGTTATAAGATTGGTCTTGATCGGTTAAATTGGCCAAAAACATTTCATGCTCGGAACGAATTCGCCAATATGTTTCCAATCCAGCCTCAAACGTTTGCACTACCAGTTGATTGATGTGATCGTATAATGGTTTTCGACCTCTCACACTATACGACAGATAATTATCGAGAATCATCTGTTTCATTATATGAAACCGCTCCACTCGGCCAATCCAATTATATTTCGAGTTTATTATATCGGTCGCTTCTTCATCTGTCATTATAATTGAGTAGGTTTTATTTAAATTATTTGTGATAATGTCCATCCTTGTTTCGTTTACTATGTATTTTGCACGTTTTGACAGTGTGAAGTTGTAAGTCATTAACAAATCTAGATCGGAAAGTATGTCAGTGGTGTATATTGTTAGATTTTTGGCGATCAGCTCATCGATTGTATCAATATTGCGTTCGTATCCTAACGCCACCAATTCCGACATCATAAAGGTTTGGTAGTAGTTGAAGTAAATGAAATTTAATAGCAGAACCGAAAGTAGTAGAACTTTTTCAATCCGATACGCATATGTAAGCTGGGCACCAATCATTAAAATTGATTTGAACATTTCGAAAATGAAATTAAACAATGCGATCCGTATACGAAGCTTAATTTTAACGAAAAACCAGACACCAACAATCGTCATGACAAACAAGACGAACACTACAATCGACAATCGATCAAATGACGACAAAAACTTTTGTTTTTTTAGAAAACGTGGCACCAGAATCACAGTTTTACTCCTCTTACTCAGGTATATCGATTTTATGTGTCTCGGCCATTTGAGAGCCGCTTGCCGAAACCATATTGTCGATAAATCACTACGGTTCATGTTCAGTTGCATAAATTCACGAAACTGAAAATTTTTTTCTCGCGATAATGTTGACTTCGAGACGGCGTAACAAATATTCAATCGCTTTTGCACAATACCAAATAACCACGAATTGATACCTCTCATTCGGCCATTTATTATAAAATTGTAGATGCCATCTTCGGCGTATGTCATGCGGATGCAATTTTGATAGAAATTTGTGGCGAGAAATATTTCACTAATCATTCGACGGTCCGATCGATTGTCGATAATATTGAAATTATTCTTCATGAGTTGAGTCCGACGATTTTGAAAATAGTTGGCAAACACAATTTGTACCCTTGACAAAAATTTAGTTTTATACATTACACCGAACGAGTAGAACTCATTAAAGTGAGTTAATCGTGATAAATAGCTTATCGGGTTCAATTGATCGGGTGGTTGAGAGATCACAAATATATAATTTGGATTTGGTACATAATTATCAGCAAGTTGATAAAATTGTGTTACATTTTGTAAATGCGATAAAAATATTATGTAGTAGTCGGGCTGTTTGGTGTTTCTCCGCAAAAGTCTAATTGCATCTTGGTTGGAGACAGTTAAAATAATATTTTTATTTAAATTATGAATTAATTTGTTGAATTCGGCGCGCTCGTTGACACGGTCAACGATTACGAATTGTACATCAAAATTAGGAGTCTCTTCATTGTTTAATAACTTCTCTAACGCACTGAACACTGGATTGTAAGGTATTTTGTAAGATTTGCTACTCGATAGCAGTCCACAAAACAGTATAACGTTTAACTTGTACATTCTCGAGCTGACTAATATAAAAACGATTAAAGTTATGTGCTATGTCAAAGCTCAATATATGTAATGCATTTGTTGATTAAAATTGATTTTATTTAATTATAAGCTTGGGCTTTCTTATTCCATAATTAAAATGAATTATTGAATAAATTGTTTCATTACATTAAAATAATTAAGAACTAGATAGTACTGCATGGACGGAGCTTTATTCAAAACAAGTGCATTGGATTTTATAATTATAAAAATCGAGCTTTTAACCAGTTTAGACATAATCGTTCTAATGGTTCGTTTGATCAACAAATTCGTTACCATAAGTTTAATGATTTGGTAAGAAAGCTTTGGTAGATAGCTTAACGACTTAAACCGCAACAGAGAAGCCACCGATAGAATTATTCCATTTTCAGCTAGAAACTGATCTTATGTCTCGGTTAGAGAATAGGTCCTTAAGTAATAATATAACGTATGATAAGGAAAATGAACCTAATGGCACCTCTGAAGAGCTTTTTGAATAAATTCATATAATGCTACAGTTTATGACATGCTTCTGCGAGTTTCAGCTATCTTATATGGCTAAGATAAAGGTGGAAAACCCTTTTCAATTAGTAAAGAGGACAAGAAACTTAATGACCAAATCGTACCTCAGATGGCACTGCGAATGGTTTTTTAGATGCAAATTACCTTTCATGCAGTCGGAAATTGTCCGTACAGAGTTATAACCGAAAGGTATACCTTTGTTGAGTGGATGGTTAGCGATCAACTTACGTAAAAGTAGAATCTCGTTACTAATTTTACAGAATTAGATGGAATTTTTCATCTTGGTTTTTGCGTCTGCATCGTGATTAGTCAACAAGATTAATTATCTTTTTTATTATCTTTAGCAGATAAGATCGTTTAAATGTGGCTCAGGTCCACTCAGTAACAAATTATTCAACATCTGTATGGCACCAGTTGAGTTAAAGAATTCCTTAAATCCTGGGTTTCAAATCAATAAGATGGCGAACCTATATGTGATATTCCTCAACTTCCATACATCAGTTTTTACACGTCAGATCGGTCGTTGATAGGATCCACAAAACATTGGAAGGTTATCTACACAATGCCAAAAACAACGCATTGAAAAGAACTGATTGAGGAAATCGAATTGAGTGTATATGCCGCTGTTAGTGAAGGAGTTCAACCGGTTTGTTAAACCTGAATCCAATCGAAGAACTATTGGGACTATATATATATAAATATATATATATATATATATATATATATATATATATATATATATATATATATATATATATATATATATATATATATATATGTGTATTTTTATATATATATATATATATATATATGTATGAATTTTTATATATATATATATATATATATATATATATATATATATATATATATATATATATATATATATATATATATATATATATATATATATATATATATATATATATATATATATATATATATATATATATATATATATATATATATATATATATATATATATATATATATATATATATATATATATATATATATATATATATATATATATATATATGCTTGAACTACAGTCTCAGTGACGCTGATTGACTGTTAAGTGGCAATTTATGTACATGCAATGGGCTTACCCAAGAGCGTTTAAAACATTCTGCAGCTTTCAAAGAGTTGAAATTTATGAGAATTTTAAGCTTAGCCATTGCAAATGGTGAGCATGACAAATAATAAGCTTTCGTAACAAGGATAAAGCTTATTAAGAAGCCGATTAGTCAAAGAAACTGGAGATGAAATGAAAAATTTAAACCATCTCATTCAAAATGGGGAAAAGATTTCGAGGCATGGTAAAAGCTATAAAGTACAATACTGTGTGAGAATAGCATGCAGAAAATTATTTAAAGCTTTCATATTATTTTATGTTGAAAATGTAATATTTTGATGTCATTCATACACAACATCAGTTTCAATAATTTTTTATAAAACAACATTTTGGGGATACACAATCGTCAGCCATGCAGATCTTCTAATCCCAACATGTAATATCCGCCTAAGTCCATACACAAATAATTCATATGGAATTTTATATTGTATTTTAACCATCCTCTTAATCTATATATGAATATTTTAAAAAGCTCTTTCATCGTATATTCTGCCTTTTTGGTTTTAGATTCACAAAAGTCGAAAGTTCTATATATATGGCGCTTAATTTGTATGTTTATGCTTTAATTCTATACCTTACCATCGTATTGGGCCCGATTGCTAAATTAATATTTCGTTTGAAAGCCTTACCACTTCCATTCAATTAATTTCCTATCACGGGTATTAATTATCAAAATCCAATTTAGTTGATATGTAACAAAAATAAAAAAGCTTATAATCGTAATTTTTTATATGCGGGAGCTTTTGTGTTAAAAAAAAACTCTAAATGGATTAAATTATTAAAAATATTTATTTTATTTAGGTTGGATACACATATGCATATATTGCGATGGAATTATGAGATTGAATTGTGTGGAGCTGCGGCTAAATTGGTGTGGTTTAATCTTCAATAAAATCGATTCAATATTTTATTTTATATAAAACCAATGATTGTTGTTAATTACAGACAGTATTGCGTTGGTGATTGATAGTCAATTGGGATTTGGTTTTATAATATAGTAAATGACATGCGGTGGCAATCAATAATTTATCATATTCATTTTCTAATCCCACATATCAAATAACAAATTATAAAATGTATATTTAATGTCATTTGGTATATAATATGCATGTTGAGTGTATATTAACTTATGTATATAATCTACCCATCACCAAAGATGTGCTTTATATGGTTTAAAAAAAACCAACTTTATAAACAATTCATGAATTTGCATTCGGCTTTTTTTATATATATTTACAGTACAGTAGTTTCTTTACATGGCGGTAATTGCTCCCAAAGGTAAATTGCTTTATATGTATATGGATGTCTGTGGACCTGTGGTAGATATACCTCGAAGTAAAATTTTAATTACTTTTAAAAAATATATACTCTTAAGAACACTCAAAATGCAAAAAACAATTTTTGAAGCTTTTACTGAAAGTTTTCACAAACATGTTAAAATCAAATGGTGCTTACGGTTTAAACACAAGAAGTTAGACGTATTATCTTATCTTAAATACATAAACGCTAGAAGAACTTTCGAATGTTACAAGTCAGCTAGACTATTTTTTCTAAATATTATTTGGATGTAAGTTGGCAGTTAGACAAATTCGATGTGATATTATTGACCATGAAGCTCTTCAAATATAGATGGCTCTAATCACGAAATATAGGATCGAAGCAGTATTATACTGACAATGTCTACTCGTACTGTTTGAAACTGTTGAGAACCATTAATAGTTGGAATTTCTTAGGCAACATGAGTTAATATCAACCTTTAATAAAATTTCTCTTCTACATATAAAACTATTTAATAAAATTTCTGAATGATTCAATCTTCAGATTATACCCATCTGCCAACGTTGAGATATGGTTAAGACGTGACTAAAGTATTTGAGATGGTGCTTCTGCTATCACCAAATATCCTAAAAACACAGAAAATTCAAATCATTTGCCTACAAATGCGATGTTATATATCTCACCATGAAGCTCTACATATATAGATGGCTCTGATCGCGATATATAGAACTAGTTGTATAGCAAATGATTTCGTCTTTGCTCAAAAGAAATAGAGACTAGGTCTTTTCCCGTACTATTCGAAGCTGTTGAAGATAAAAATAGTTGTGATGTAGGTTTTTGAGGCGAGATTAGGTAACGCCACGAGAAGCTCAACAACCTATTAATTTATTTCTCCTATACCAAAAATTATTATTAAAATTACTAATTGATTCGATCTTCAGATTGTTCCGATTGTAAAATTTCATTATATGGCCTTTAAGTTAGATCTGATCCGCTCAGATGGCGCAGTGGTTAAAGCTGCAGCAGTAGGAGCGAGAGGTACCGACTTCGAATCCCAATAGAAGCAGGATGCAAAAGAGGTCTTTCACCATACGATTACGATCGGTGGTGTGAATGAACACATCTATGACCCCCTGTTGGAGTGCATAATTCATGGGCCAACCCAACTTTCATGTCAGTACTATAGGCTGTCAGGTCATGGAGCTATGCAATGTGCATATGGTTCTACGTAAATCGGACATATAGCCGTACGTCCTCGATTTGGCTGTAATTAAGTAAGGACGTAACTAAGCGAACCGCGAAAGTGTTGGAAGTACCTCGAGCTCCGAAACAGATTGTAGAGATAAAAACAAAAAAAAATTAGCTTTGATCAACAAAAGCAGTTCACTCAACAATATATTTCCGTGAGCATGAATTGGTTTTTGAGACGGTCTGTTCGAAATATTGTCAGATTATATTCCTTAAAATCGGAACGCATTCATTTTAACACCTTCATCATACCCGCCAACAAAACCAGTAGTACAACCTATTAAGCCACTTTGGACCGTTGGCTGACTACGTGCATGTATGCAGGATGGAAAGTGTTTCCGTAAGAGTAACCTTTGGTTAGAGTTCGTTTTATAAAGTTTTTGCGTCCAATATTGATGGGAAAATAACTCAGTAAAAATATTTTGAAGTTCTCGGTCCAAAATTGTCATTTATTTTTGAAATTGTCAAATTTTAAATTGATGACTGGTTTGTAATTAAGATTTTTCAACGGTTTTATAGGAATAAACTAGAACGAAACATGAACATCTGATTCTTATAAATTGACTTTCTACTGTCCCACAAATGCAATTTTGACTACTTCGTCATAAACAGACTGTTTAAGGTATGTATTTGCTGCGAAGTCATCGGTTGAAGGAAGTTTCCCTCGCCACTTAAAAAATTTGAAGATTCAATTATATTTGGCAGTGTACGGGTATTATCAAGAGAACAAATCTTTTTTCTAAGCGGGTATATTTTACCAGTCTTAGGTATTGGATGGAATTCTGTTGCTAATTATATTAGGCGAGAATTGGTAAAATTTTTGCAAAAGAAAATTTTTCTAGTTACAATATTGAAACCATTTTTGGGACTAATCCACATATGATTAGAAAACCACGCACTTCTATAAATAAAACATAATATCATTAGATCCTTCATTATTATTCAAAATTATGTACAACAATAAACCGTGTACACACACACACATATATACAAAACAAATAAATAAATTTATGTAAATAAAAGCTCAGCAAAAAAAAAATCCACCCACCTTCTGCGATATATTTTTTAATACGAATTTTATTTATTTATCTCGTTTTGTTGTTGTCATTGTTCTAAATAAACCGTCACAACCAATTCATACCATTCTGCGTAATCATATATACATGTTTTTTTTACAGTATATGTCATTGCAGCATAAATATGAACAAAAGTAAATAATAATCATAAATTTTCTCATAATCATAATCATAAAAAATATGTTTTATATTCACCCCCGCAACTACCCTCACCCACGGTACACAATATTATTGTGCTATCTATCTCTATCAATTTGAAAGCTTTTCTGCAATACACACACACACTCACCCGCAATGGAAAACATAAAAACATAACTGGAAAATTTTGTGTAATTTAACAACAAAAAAAACGAATTTAATGGAATAATAATAAAAATGATGAGATGATTACGACAATAAACAAATAAACATAACGGTAAAAAATTACAAGAAAATTTGGGGAAAGGTGAAACGAATATTAAGGTGTCGGGGTCCAATATTTGGGCAGCAAGCTAAATCTTTCTACGACAAAGAAACCAAAGCTTTTGGAAAGCTTTACTATGCTTAACCTAAACCCGATACACATAGCCAAGCTTTAAGCTTTTTATGCCCATAATACTTTAACACCGAAGACGAATGTTAATAATCAATAATATCTACCTTTAAAATAATTTTGTAAAAATATTAAAGTCTTATTTCCACCATCCTCGAACCACCGTTTGCAATAAGACAATTTAATTTTCTTATCATTGTCTCATATACAAATGAATAAAAAAAAAATAAAAATTATTTTCTTCTCCGAATCACAAAAAAAGCACAGAATACAAAAACTAAACTTAATTTTTTTTTGTTTTGTTTAAATAATCGGCATCATTAATCTTTCGAATGAAGAAAATGGAACTTTTGTACACGAACAAAAAAATAAAGTGCTTAAAGGAAAATTATTTGTTGTTGTGCTCGAATCTATTTAGATGTCGTCTTAACACGTAAGCAGCAGGTAGCTTGAAATTTATTTGTTGGTTATACTGTCCGGAAATATATCAGACCAATTTAAATGTCAATCTTAGTTTTAAAAAATAATCAAAAATTATAATCTTACATATATTTTCTTATCACAAGACCATGACATAACACAAGATTAATAGTCACTTATGTATGTAATACATTTCCTTTTTCTCCGGTTTAGGGGCATAAGGTGTACAGTAGACTGAACTCGATTGTGGGATTATGTTTTCAGCACCAAGATCTTACTGTTCGGCCAGCACCGTTGCCTTCAAAGTCGTTGATGGTCTTTCGGCTTTCTCCCGAACGATATTCGAATGATTTATGTAATTCGAGGACTTTCTGAGTGTTTGTCCGAACCATGCCTACTTGCACCTTTCGATTATTGTTTTAATGTCAGTTTAGTTTGTTAGTCGCAAAAGCTCGTCATTTTTGAACTTATCTGGCAAAATCATTATTATACGTACTACTCAGCCATTTGTATACAAACACCTGTAGTTATTATTTTTTTTTTTTAAATTATTTATTTATTACAACTGATTTACAAATCATCTAGTAATTTATCTTGTATTATTATTTAAATTCACGATTGAAGGGTTATAGCCCTTAGGCTAGTACCTTTTACATAATTTTATTATATTTTTTAGCCGATCCAGGTTGGATCTAGTAGATCAAGTGGTTTCTTCCTTCGCAGCCTTCTTACTGGATTTGTGTCATCCAACATTCGGCGAATTTCAGCGTTTTTATGTTGACTAATCCGTTGCATGTGTGGTCTTGCGTATTTATTTATTTCTACGCTAACGAAATCCATCTTCAAATCTCTATGGATGTTGTCATTTCTCACGTACCACGGTGCATTTACTATTCCACATAGGACTTTGCTTTGGAATGACTGGATGATATTGACGTTTGTTTGCTTTGTACAGTCCCAGAGCTGAATACCGTAAGTCCATACAGGCTTAAGAATTTGCCGGTACAGTAGCAATTTATTATGTAAAGTAAGATCAGAACTTCTCCCTAAGAGCCAATTCATTTTTCTGTATCTAATGTTTAATTCTTCTTTTTTCTTTTTCACATGCTCTTTCCATTTTAGTATCGCGTCAAGAGTCATGCCTAAGTATTTTGCTGTATTTGCATATGGAATTTGCTAGGAGTTTAGTTCTACTGGTATCCAATCAACCTTTTTATTGGTGAAATTTACATGAACAGATTTTGCTTCATTCAGTTTTATTCGCCACCTTTTCGTCCAAGTGTTAACCATATTAGTCGCTCTTTGCGATTTGCTTGTGGATTCTTCTATGTTATCAGCAACTACTAATATGGCTGTGTCATCTGCAAACGTTGCTATAGTTGTCTCTTCTATCGTTGGCAGATCAGAGGTATATAGTACATATAAAGTTGGTCCCAGAACGCTACCTTGTGGTACTCCTGCTGATATTTTCTTCATTTCCGAGTATTCACCATCTAGTTTAACACGAAAGTGCCGGTTAGCTATGTAAGATTTAAGTATTTCATAGAATTGCTTTGGTAAATCTCGTTTTAATTTGTATTCCAAGCCTTTATCGAAAGCTTGTGCTACATCCAAAAAAATACTAGAACAAACTTTCTTTTTTTCAAGAACATCTTCAAATATGTTTGTAATCTGATGCACTTGCTCGATTGTTGAATTATTTTCTCTAAAGCCAAATTGATGAGGTGGAATAATATTTCTTTCTTCAATTATTGGTTTGAGTCACTTAAGCAGTAATTTATCGAATATTTTTGAAATTATTGGGAGTAAGGAAATCGGTCTATACGAATTTTTGTCATTTAATGGTTTGTTTGGTTTGGGTAACATGATTACTTCAGCGACTTTCCATTGATTTGGAACGTGTTTAAGTCTGAATACTGCATTAATTATTTGGAGTAGCTTTCGTATTCCTTTTTCAGGTAGGGCTTTTATTATTTGTCCTATAATTAAGTCATATCCTGGAGATTTTTTGCAATTAGGTTAGTTTTGATTTCATCTTTTAATTCTTGCACTGTGACAGCAGCTATATTATAGTTGTCCACTTTATGTACTGGTGGTATGTTTTCACCTACTGTTTGTCTAGGAAGAGCCTGGAACGTGTTTTCAAGATGAGTTGCGAACAATTTTACTTTCTGCTTTGCGCTTATAGCCCAAGTTCCATCATCGTTTCTAACTGGAGGCATTTAAAGTTTAGGTCGTTTTAACATTTTTGTTGCTTTCCAAACAGAGTACTCAGTATCTTTTTCCCCAGACAGGCTACTTAGGTATTTATTAATGGATTCATTTTTGATTTCTTTGATTAGCAGCTTTAGTTTGTTGGACAAAAAGTTTAGAGTAGTTTTATATTCAGGCGCTCGATTCCTTTGCCAAGCTTTTCTTGCTTTTCGTTTTGCTGCTACCAATTCCCTAACTTCCAAGGGATAAATAACATTCTTGCGTGTTTTTGTTGTATTTGATGGTGTACTACTCCACGCAGCTTGTTGTATGACGCTGTTAAATTGTTCTATTTCTTCTTCTAGCTGTATCGGATTTGTAATTGGCACTTGGGGATTAATATTATCCTCAATTATTTTCTGAAATTTTTCCCAGCAGGTTTTGTTGTTTGTTAGCCATGGTGGACTTGTTTTCTTAACAATCGTTGCACTGATCGTCATAATAACAGGTGTGTGATCTGACATAATCCCGTAGGTATATGTTATTATCGTTTTTACCTTTGGTGACAAAGAAGTCTATAAGATCAAGTTATTTGTTTCTATCCGTAGGCCAATATGTTGGTTGATCTCCGGAGTGAAAATCGCAGCTGCATTGTTGTCCTGCTGCAAGCAACTCTCTTCCTTTTTTAGAGGTTACTCTTGATCCCCAGAGTGTGTTCTTTGCGTTGAAATCACCTCCTTTTATGAAACAATATCCAAGTGATTTAAATAATGTGCAATAGTCTTCCTTTACTAGATTAAATCTTGGAGGGCTATATATTGATGAAACGCTATATTCTTTGTTGTTATTTATATATACTTTTATTGTGACTACTTGTATAAATTCTTCTTCAATTTTAAGATCTATATAATGTTTGATGTTTTCTTTAATTACCACTGACGATCCTCCTCTTGCTTCTCCTGCTGGATGAATGGCATGGTAACAACTGTATCCATATAATTTGACATATGAAGTTGTAGTAAAATGGGTTTCAGATATTAGGCATATATCTATTTTCTCGGAATTTAGAAAAATTTCTAGTTCTGGAAGATGTTTGCATTCCAGATTACTATTCTTAATGTTTTATTAATTGCTGTTTGAGACATTTTAATAGAGAATGGATGCCATTTCATTTAGAGAGGTTTGCATTTCTAGCCTATTACTTAGGGCTTCAAGATATTTCTCTTGTTTAGCTAGTCTAATGTTAAGTGCTTCTATGATTATTAGTATCTTTTGAAGCACGGTTGTATCCTCAGTGCTCCTTGAAATAATAGATTTCGGCATTACCACTTGCGAGTAAAGTTTCCGTTCTCCCGTTTCATTTGCTTCCGCTTTGGTGAAAGGTTGATTAGTTTTCTCCGGTATTACTGAATTTTGCTTTCGCGATTTATCCCTTCAACCATTACTGATCTGCCCATACTAATCGATTCCTGAACTGTATTGAAACTTGATTTTTCGAATTTTAAAGAAAAATCGAGTCGTCAGAATTGGTTATGTTCATTGTACTAAAACCTGTCGTATTCTGAAGCTTTACACTAATCATTCATCTGCGGTCACTGTTGAACATATTTGGGATGTGAAACGACCTGTTTACTTGTCCGTTTTTTGGCATTGCAATGGACACTGTAATGTGGGATGAACTGTTTTCAATATCACTAGTAATTTAGTATTTTTTTTAGTCTCATTAAAAACATTTAAATGAATTTGAGGTTATGTCTAAGCAAAATTTCAAATTACTTTAGCAGAATACAAAACTCGAAGCGTATTATGAGAGATAATCAACTTGGACGCTCATTTACGTTCATAATTGACAAAATTTTGACAAGACATTTCATGTTCACAGACGGAGTCATATTGGTAGATCTCGGTAGCCAACTGATTTTGTTATTTCATGAGGCAAAACGAAACTTCATTAAAAATGCAGTGGCAAGTGACTTTGTGCTAGTTGAACAACATGTTGTGAAAGTTTATGTCATCTAATCTAGCCCATACAAAGTTTTTATATACGATAACAGGCTGGCATTATATTATTGTGATGGCGTGTAACAGTCTTCTATTTTTCAACGGTCGATAAGACTTGTAGGACCTATTTTCTAGCACCTCTAATGAAATGTTACTAAAAATATATACTAACGTAGGCCAAACACACGAGTGTTTCACATGTTGCACCGGCCTGTATTTTGAACTATTTCTCTTATGTACCAGTTCATCCGATTGCACAAATTTTATACTTTGATTGTGGCCTTCTTACATGGCATATAGTCTTGTTGTTGTAAGCCTAATATTCTGGTTAACCTTTTGACGCCCTGGGCAAAATCGGAACAAAAAGTTGTTTTTTTCTGATTTTCCTTTCCATGTGTATTTGAATTGTTTGGCACACAAACTCTTCATACTTTTCATGTTTGACAGTCCCAAAACAATACCAGTCTGAACGCAGGAAATGAAATTCGTAACTCACATCTTCTTTTCAGGATTTGACTTTGTATTTAAACTTTGCAGAGCATTTGTTTCTCGATTTTTGCCTTAAACGTCAGTTTTTGCCTTAAACAATGGATTATCCACTAATTGTTATCCGCGAAAGCACAATTTATTCGTGACAGGATTTAAAATGATATCATAATGGGCATCTCCAGGCTGATCCACTTGCTAAACAACTACGCAGAATAGTTCATTAAAGTTATGGTGTGACATATAGATTATGTAATTAGGAGGCTTATTGTGCATCAACAAAACGACTGAACAATCTATATAGACATTTCAAGATGTCTTAAAAGTTCGCAAAAATTTTAAACCTCTAAAATAAAGTCATAAATAATTATATTTGTCCACTATCTCAGTTTCACCGGGTACCAGGTTTGAATCCCGATAGGGTAAGGAAGCAAAAGGAAGGGATGTGAATGAACACATCTATGATCACCTATAAAAGGGCAAAATTTATGGGCCAACCCATCTTTCATGTCAGTACGATAGGCAGACATGGAGCTATGCAGTGTGAAAATGGTTCAACGTTAATCGGACCTATAGCCGTAATGACGTAAATTAGGACGTAAATTAGCGAGTCTTGAGCCCCAAACTAGATCGCAAAGATAAAGACAGACAAATATTCTGTAGTTCGGTGTCGTTTAAAAACCATATGTTTTTCCAAGAATAAAACGTAACTACCTTTATAGCAAACAACCCTTATATAACAGAAACGTGTACCCAGTTGTTGTGCTACGAATAACAATCGTTATGTAATTAAACGACAAATAACATAAAATACTCTACAATGTTACAGGTTGTATAATTTCATTGTATCATAAAAGTATGTTGGATGTATGTGCAAACATACATTACATAAGTATTATATAGGTACTTGTGATGTTAATTAAAGGTTAAGAACACATGTACTGTATCAGTAAGTACATATAACGAGAATATGTCACGTACATTGACATCTTCAATGAGATTTATAGTTTCTATAGAGTGCTACTGTTCAAATTGGTTTCATAATTCTACTTTTTTATGGTGTTGAATGAATTTCTGAGGTTTGCAAACTATTTGACGGATACTTTGCAATTATTATAGTTATGGTCGAGCTTTTAGCAAAATTTTAAATATTCGACAATAAGAGTGGCTATGATGGGTTGAGAAAAGTAATAATTTCTTAAAGATGCCAGATTCAGTTTGTTTCAACGATCAAAATGTTTCACCAAATCAAATTACAGCATCAGTATTATGAAATTTTTATTCATTATGTCATCAAATTGTTCTTTTGACCAAATCCCAAACGGGTGCTCAACTTCAATCGGCGACACAAATCTGCTTCTTCTTAAGGGCATTAAAATTAGAATGTTCTCGTTTATCCTACCATTGACTATCTTGCTGGAAGGTGCTTAAATAATTTTCAAACGAATTGTCAGTTTTTATAACCAAAAATCTAATCTTCACCATCTTTTCTAATAAATACTGGATTAAGACTTTAAAGCTACAAAGAAAAAATCCAACAATTAATTATTTAACCGGGGTAAAATATTCAAGCTTGCAGTTTAAACAATCGATTTGAATAGCTTAAAAGTGAATGACGTTGCGGTACCTGAAATTATCTTAATTTTGGAAGTAGTTTTTAGTTCTATTAATTATGAAAGGAATGTTATACCTGACTAGAAGTGAGAGCTTTTAGTATGAATGAAATCTGACTCAAATATTCTTGCTAAACTAAGTCATTATCTTTTAACTGTATTAAACGATCTTCAGATAGTGTGGTTTTCAGATTGTTGAACCACGTCTCTAAAATATATTCAACACTTGAAAAAGGTCGCAATGAGCTGCGCTCTCCGATATTTCCTATTATCATGTTAGAATACATCCTTGGTAACAGTGAAAAACCACAATCCAATAAACTCCTCATTTATCTGTGTGATTGGATTTAAGGGCAACAGAGTGAAAGTGATTCTTTATCTTTTCTCTGGTTTTCGAGACCAAGACCCAATGGATTTCAGTAGTGGTGACCACGCGTTTGAAGGATTGATGAGAATAAATTATATTTCAATTCTCATTACTCACAATAATAGTTTGAGAGATTATTTCAAGGTCCGCCTTGTCGCTGGTTATCGAGCTTTATATCCTCTACGTCCACTTCTGAAATAAAAATCAAACGTGTGATATATGTACCAGCGTGCCTCTATCCTGAGATCAGGAATATAATGTTAATTCCTGAAATCATGCTTGAAAATAAAGGACAGTGCATATGCTGACTCGGTCTTCGGAGCGCCGCCTTATGGTAGGCGAAGAGTTCGCTGTTGGTGATGATGGCTCTAAGGTGAAGAGGATATCTTCTATTGGTTTGCAACAGCATGTAAAGCTGGCCCGTGATTAAAACCGATATAGGGTCAGGTAATTAACACGACTTTCCAAATAGCTATGGATTTGGTTTAAAGTTCACAAAGGTGGAACGTTAAAACATCCAACGAGTATTGATGTATTACCCGACCAATAACTTTTGTAACGAACATGTATTTTATGAAATTTACACAGCTTCCAAGCTTAAAAACTTGTTTTTTCATGTTTAATGAATCTGTTTCTGTTATATTCTCGTACAAATTGTTCAAATATTAACAAACTTGTTAACCCTTTTGCATAGACATTATATTATATATTATTTAGCAAATTAATTAAACGGTTCAAACCAATTCCCAAATACACACGATTTTCAAAACTTATTAACGTGTATCAAATATCTCTAAACCTTTTTTCGGCGAAACAATTTCCACAAAAAAAAAACTTCACAAAAATTCATAAATTTTCTCGGAATCGAAATTTCAAAAATTCACCCTATCTCGCACACAAAATGGTTCGATATGTACTGTGCTTGTATATATATATATATATATATGTGTATATGCGTGTACGCGCTTTGAGACATTTGCGGTTAATTTTAATTCTGATAATTTTCCTTTTACATGAACATTTCATTTTGTCAGTTGTATAAAGTTTTTGGTTGTTGATCTCAAAGGGAATATGGCCGCGCATTGATTATGTTTATTCCAGAAGATATATATGTTTCTACCCAATACACCGCGCGCATTCACATTAATTAAAAATTTATTTTAATTTTCATTTCAACAAGCACGCACACAAATACACATATGTATATACATATACTGATGATTATGTTCTCGTTTTCATCATATACACAAAAGGAAGTGGAAAAACGTGAGTCCTTTCCGCTTTTGTTTTTTTTGCTAGTTTTTCTTGTAACCGATTAATACCAAACCAATTTTTCACATTGCTCATCCTCGTTTGACTCAAATTGGTGGTAAATAATTTTTTTGTCGATTTGAAACACCACTTGCAACCCCTTTGTTGTGTATCTATATAGACCCAACCTCTGGAATAATATTTTCGGTGATCTACACGGAGATTATTTTTCATATAAGACACGCGCTGTAATTTTCTAGAGGGAAAAATTAAAATTTTCCTAGGAAAAAATTATTATTTTATAACGTTCGTGTCCCACCCCCAACCACCACTGCTTCTACTATTATCACATAGGAAGGATTGTGAAGAGTGGATATGAGTGTTATTTTCAATTGTTAACTTTGTGGATAGAACACACAGATGTATGCTTGTACATAAATGTGTATATGCCGGAAAAATATAAAGATGCGGGTTTAGGGATGGTATCGCTCTCGAATAAATATTTCTATATCCGAATATATATTATATGCATATCGAGATGTGATGATGCTGATATATGGGAGTGAGTATATGGGAAATAAATTTGAAAGGTATACAACCGTAATATTCTAGGATGTGTGTATATCTAAACGAATATATAGGATAAAAAGGATAAATTTTAACGATATATAGACAAAATAATATTTAATTACTGACATTTTTGTAACTTGTGTGTGCTGGGTTGGCGAGATGCGATTTACCGTCTCGATGATATAATAAAGTAGATCTAGAGGGTGCCTACGAGTGTATATCATATAGCTATGAATCGAATTTTGTCTGAAAACACACTAACGATTTTCTGTCGCACACATGGTGTCAAAACAATGACAGTCGAAGTAGCACAATGCACTAAGATAAAAACAAAGAAAACGGTGTTATGAAAGTCACAGATATTTTTCTGAAAAATTCGGTATCCGAAGAACATCTACATAAACCACAAAAGCTCACCAAATTAAACCAGACACGAATTGAGAGCAGCGAGACAACACTGATTGACCTCTTGCTTGGCTTGCAGTCAGCATTCGATATGTGAGATCTAGTCAAGAGTTGAATGTTTTCCTCTCCAACAAACTTCTTTGACTTTATTCGAAATGGAATCGAGTACCAAACACTTAAACTGCTGTATTGGCTTAACTACAATACTTAATGACTGGTAGGAAAGACAATGTTCAAACAGAATGGCCCAGAATTGGCCTCTTTTTTTCGTACTGATCATATCAAATCATTAGGTCAATTGGTTTCAATCTCTGCAAATGTTCCACTGCTACCCAATATAGCTTCAGTAACTGTTGGTACGATAATAATGTTTTGTATATAGACAATCCGAAGTTTATACTATAAAGGTTGGATTTCAAACACGCATGTGAGGTGTGTCTCTAGTGCAAATTAGGTTGAGTATCGTAATCTATAAGCACCTTTTTGCCGGACTACCACTGAGATTTTCTTGAACTCGGAGTATTCTTCTCGCAATTAAATAGAAAGTGGTTCAAAATAGTAATGAGCTTCTCAGAAGTATGAAGACCTGGCACTATAGTTGAATGTTTCTCTCTGAATCCAAAGTGATGTGGAATACAATATATAAATAGATTTTTAGTGTTAGTTTCAAACTATAAGTAAGATTGGTCGGTAACGGTTTCTATCGGTCTGTGACTGGTCCGGTTTCTTAATAATTTAATTTCTGTGTGTTGGCCGATAGGCTTTCCAACTAATAGTGCAAGTTCTCTCCTGTTATTTCCAAGTCTGCATGGTATTTAATATTTTGCCAAAGCATATCTAACCCTCTGTCTTTCTAACATATCTAACCCTCTCTCTGTGAATCTCGTCTTTTAACACCAGATAAGGCTATAGTATTGCCAAAGACTGCTTTGAATGATACTCAAAAAAAGGAATAACAATATCAAATATATAAGCGTGAGTGGTCTCATAACACTTTGTACAAAAAGTTCAAAATAGAACAACGTTGCGAATATAATCATCTAACATTAATTAATGCAACTGTTCCAGATCATATATATTTCCAGAGCCGCACATATACTACATTAGATTTATGAGCAAAGAACACAAAATAATCATGATTCACTCAAAAACAATGAAGAGTCACGCCACAATAGAAAATTACCAAAGTCGTAAAACAGTTTCGATTCACAGCACTTTGCAACAAAGACTCACAACAAATATACAAAAGAAATGCTGAAACATACATAAAGTCATACATAAAGACCTGTCGCATATGCCTGATGAGATGGATCAGATCGAAACCGGCCGTAGCGAACTAACATTACAGAATACACAAAAATATATGCCATATAATTCAAAAGAGACTCAACGCCTTCAACGGCTAGTTGATTCAGCGCCCTAGGTTGTCAGTCAATCGCCTAGTTCACGCATAAATTCCATCCGCTGTTACGTTAGTTCACAGCTATTTCAGCATCCATATATCATATCTTACAAATATTCTTTAATGTATATTCCATTCCAAAACCACCCAGGTGGCGCAGTGGTTAAAGCTGCGGCAGTTGGAGCGGGAGGTACCGGGTTCGAATCCGATTCGAGGCAGGATGGAAAATGAGTTTTTCACCTTCGATCGTTTGGGCGGTGCGATCGGTATGAAAAATGAACATATCTGGATCCTCTGTCGTGTTTAGAATCCTTGGGCCGACCCATCTTCCATGTCAGTACTATAGGCCTGATATGGAGCTATGCAATGCGCAGATGGTTCTACGAAAAAGACTCGGACCTATAGGCATATAGAGTGGTATCACAACGGATCAAAATTGGTATAAGTGTGCGATAGCAGCCACAACAACTTAACTTTTTTTTTATGCCATTCCAAAAGCTGGACGTATGTTGTCAACCATAATAAAGATTTATAGTAAAGATTTAAGGCAATTGTTCGAATGAGAATTCTGATTTGGTAATTCAACTGGTTTGTTGAGATATATCCACTTCATTTAATAAGTATTTTAGTTGAACATCTCGACATAATTTGAACCGTGTTTGGAATCCAGTTTGATCAACCATGCGGATAAACTTGTTTTGAAAAAATCTGAGGTTTTATACCATTTATAATTCAAAATTGTACCTTCAGTCGAGCGAGCTAGGTGACTACTGACTACAAATAATCAAAGTTTATTAAATAAGTAGAATCGGGCAACATTACCTTCCCAACATATCATCTCCTGAACTTGTAGACACTTTTGATTTATAAATCAGTCCCAACAATAGATTAAAGACAGAAGCAGGTGTATAGATTCCGAATGTTGGTAATCAATGACGTAAGATTTCTCAAGATACACAAAATTGCGATACTTTCAATGTCGTTTACAGTTCTGAGAATTTTATTTATTGTAACGTGGGTTGGTCTTCTAAATAACTGAGCCAATATAGTGAAGAGTCTAGAATACCGTATAATTATTTCAAAGCTTATTCCTGGTATTAAAGCAACATCAGAGATAAAAAGGTCAAGCCATACATGTAAAATACTTTTACCCATATGGTGGTTTCATGTTCAGTTGTTGTAATTCATTATTTTGGGAAGTAAGCTGATGAATGCGTGACGAGGGCGTTACGATCTACCATTGCCATGAATAATGACAAAAAGATAAACGCAAAACGAAATTTTCCTTTAGTATCAGAATGTGCCATGACAAGTCATAGATCCCAAGGTCGAACATTCGACATGAAGTTGTATATGAAGATGAAAGGACTCATATTCTCTACTAATACTATAGGTATATGTTGCTCTTTCACGAGTTGCCAGTATCTAAGGACTGTACATAGTGCCAAAAGATGGTTACAATTATTGGTAAGCAGGCCTCTTTATACGCCTCATCATGATGATGAAGAACCTCAACAAATAGGAAATATAGATGAAGTCAGGGAAGATATTTTCATCGAGGAGAAGTTTTACTTCTGTGGAACGGCAAAAAATATTTAAAAATCGCACCTGGAGAATACAACATTCCTCGTAGTTTATTATTTGATGAACCCGCGGAAGAAATGTCATTTCCAACTATTTATTTGGGTCAATTTAGAACATTTAGAGAAGACACGATAGCTACAACATCCCTGATAGCTTCCAGTGAATTGCGTCTTCCAGTGAATTTACTAACCGCCGAGCAATTACTCCGTACCATTTGTTGTATATCGCTGTGAAGATTATGAAACTTCAATACCAAATTCAACTTGGTATGCATAAAAAAAAAATTCTTTTTGCGATGATTCAAAAAGAAAAGTAGACCAACAGCTTTCATGACCGTTAGCGCCAATGAAATAGGATGAACGGATCGGACACAGTTGTTGTATAATTTGGCGAACAACGGAGCGGACAATTTAGAGCGTGTTGTGTCAGAACTAAGTATATAAACACACTTGCCAACGAAACTGATGTGACCTGCGCCAACTATTTCAATAAATTGGGCAATGCATTGCTCACAATATTACAATCCAAGGAATGTATTCCTTTTACAGCTCGGAATGTATCCCTTTCGCTACAGAGCTCGTTTTGGATACCACCGTCGCGGTTATATATATATATATATATATATATATATATATATATATATATATATATATATATATATATATATATATATATATATTATATATATATATATATATATATATATATATATATATATATATTTATATATAAATATATATATATATAATATATATATATATATATATATATATATATATATATATATATATATATATATATATAAATATATATATATATATATATATATATATATATATATATATACATATATATATATATATATATATATATATATATATATATATATATATATATATATATATATATATATATGTATATATATATATATGTATATAAATGTATATATATATGTATATATATATGTATATATACATATATATATATATATATATATATATATATATATATATATATATATATATATATATATATATATATATATATATATATATATATATATATGTATATATATATATATGTATATATATGTATATATATATATAAAGATGGAGCTAAAGAAGTTTTACTTCAGTCGTGTGGTCTAAAGCACACTCACTTTTCTAGTCAACCATAATCACCCACCTACTACACCCACATTAAGTAAATCGGACATCGAAAAATTAAAGGAAGATGGGTATGATGGCCTTACATTCAAATGAATTCAGTCTATTATTAATAAACTTTCAAAGTATCAGTTAATTAAATATCTTAGAACTTTAGAACAAACAAACTTTCAGTTAAATGTCATAAAAAATCACTGTAGTTCTACCACAATATGCTTCGTCCTTGTTAATTTCTGTATACGAGTCACATATTATAGTGCCGCACCTGGTACATTCACACCAATTACAATTTCGTTATATAGTTTTATCTGACATGGGTGTATAACAACAAATGTCGTCTTCCCTGCAATTAAGCACCACCCGGATTTACATAGAATCGTTGCTTGCAAATTTGAACTCGTCTTTGATAAACGACATCCCAGCTCGAATTTCAAGACATAAAATAGAGTATTTTTGAGATATTTGATTTATATATTTTTTGCTTTATGTGTGATTGGAAATTTTTTTTTCATTTCCACCATTGGGTTGGAATTGATGAAAAAAAAAACAAAATTTAAATCATTTATCGTAAGTTTTTATGAA
Source organism: Tipula lateralis (assembly GCA_963932295.1). Lineage (NCBI taxonomy): Eukaryota > Metazoa > Arthropoda > Insecta > Diptera > Tipulidae > Tipula > Tipula lateralis. The sequence continues at coordinate 187,529,174 of OZ010737.1, read as the reverse complement.
AACAGTTATAAATAATTTTATGGTAATTCATTATTTTCCGTCTCGATTTTTTTCCCCCAATACAACAACAGAGCGAGCTTCGGATACGAATAAAATTGATTAAAATTTATTTTTTATTTACAAAATTTAAATTATTTTTTATGAAATAAATTGATTTTATCAAAATATTATTATTATTCCGTTTTTAACAAAAGCTATTTTAAGTTTCCATTTTTGATAACAAAAAGCTCGAAAAATTGTTTTTTGAAAAAGTAAAGTAAAGTTCATTCGATTGGAAATAGTTTTTGTGTGAGCTGGAATTGTTTGTTATTTTAGATTTTATGATGGATGCAAGATACAGCTTTTAGTGTCAGATACGGTTTCTTGGTCGTTAAATTTTTGATGGAGTACTATCGTATCTCAATCATGCTTTTATATTAAATCCATATTGTAGATTAAGTTATAAAAGCATAGAAGAGTTTGACATAATAATGTCGTCACGATTAGTAGTTACTGTACAAAGGTTATTGATCTCTTGAAATAATGGTTTATCGCTACAGCTCATCGATTGATCATAGACACACTGAATGGGCAAAAATTTAATTACCAGTCAAATGGGAAATTAATATTTTGTTAAATATGTCAGTTTTTAAAATAATCTGATACAGACAGATGTGATGAAATAGCAACTTATTTGAGGGACCAAGGAAGGTATACTCGAAAACCAGATAGTATCTCCAAAACTTAACGGAACTCTACACAATAAAGTAGAGCAATATATATATATATATATATATATATATATATATATATATATATATATATATATATATATATATATATATATATATATATATATATATATATATATATATATATATATATATATATATATATATATATATATATATACATATATATATATATATATATATATATTTATATATATATATATATATATATATATATATATATATATATATATATATATATATATATACTTAAAAGAAACTCTTCTAGATCAAGTTTCGTGAAAAAATAGGATGTCAATGCCTGTGCCATATCCAAACAGAGGTCCTTGGATTTGCTCAACGCTCCCATATAAAAATGAAGTTTTGACATCAGTTTTGATCCAATATTGTTCATCAATCGTTACTTCACCAAAGGTATAAATGAGTTTTGGTAATTTCAATCATATCCCAGATTCTTCTAATCGCGGCAAGTTTGTCTGGCTGTCATCTGGCAATTCTGATAGTTTTGTCGTCGAATCAAAGGTTTCGGATTATTGCAACAAATCTGTCACGAGATACACAGTGTAGAGCTCCAGCTGATAGAAGTACTCTCAAAAATGCATCAAGCTCAGTTACACTTACTGCAAACCATATTCTACACGTTTCACGAACTATTTTACTGTACCGATCAATAACTTATTGTGCTTTCTCGTTAGAATGATTAATCATTATTTCTTTCATTGTTGGTGTTATCAGATTATTGAATATATTTATAATTTCTGTTGCTGAACTCATACTGGTCACACCTCAGATTCAAATAATTTCTCCTCTAATTAAATACCTCAAAACCGTAACATGTAAGTTGACAAAGCATTCTGGATCAGGTACGAACTCTAGGTCATAATAACTATCTACAGTTACGTTAGAATCACCTTGCCCATCAAAGTCACAATCACTGTCAGACAAGGAATGAAAATATTCCACCGCATCTTCTATGCTGTCTCTCTAAAACCTTATTTGAAACCCTCAGTTCTTAGACTACATTATTCAATCGCATAGTAAATACCTTGCAAGTAAGGGGCTTTACAAACATTCTTCATAGTTAACATGGTCAATGATCTATTGTCCGATCCTTCATCGATAATAGTGAAGCTGTGTGCCAATGATAGAAAGCCAAGCACTCTGAAACATCATACATACAAGTGTACTTAAAAGAACCAATTTAACAAATGCCATATTAGTTTTTTGCCAGTTCATACCATCTTGTTAGTCGAATGTTTGCCATTTATCGATATGGAGAGTAGTAGCCAATTGAATTCAATTGTGAACAAATATAAAACTCGATTCGTACAATTTTTGAAAAAGTCGGTTTGTAAATTCGACTCTATAGTTTGTATTGTAGATGGAACAAAACCTGACAAGCTTAAACCTGTTCGCACACTAGATAATATCGCTGTTGTTAGGCAAAGTGAGAGAGATAATTCGAAACAATCAACAACGTGGTGATCATTTTAATTTGGCATTTCGAGGACCACTTTGCTGCGAATCATGCACAATTGTGTCAATACGATTGACATAAGAAGTCAAGCTATTTCACTATTATTCGTGCTCTTAAGTAAACCGTTGGATCGTCGAAAAGTGACTGTTTGGTGTGTTTTGCATCACAAGCACACCAAGGGCATCATCGGACCATATTTTTTTAGAATAAGAGAGGAAATTCGATTACAATCATTTCAACTCGATATCATGCAATAATAACGAACTTTTTGTTGCTTCAGGTAGATGGTAACGAGTTGGGTAGTCCTTATGTTCAACTAAAGACGGTGCAGTCTTTCGAAAATAACTTTTTGCCTTCAAAATCACATCACTGCCATAAAAACGTCGATATAACGTCGTCTGTAAATTCTGGCATGATTTGAGTGATTTTCCCGGGTCTCAATTGAACAACCAGTTATAAATCTCGTTTAGTAAGATAGAAACTATTTCACGCCATTCAGGCGTTAATGTTTGTATCTAAAAAACAAAAAAATAATCGAAAAGATTACTCTTTGTGCAAGATCAGTTACTTCAAATCCAGTGTTAATACTCTGAAGTGGATGTTGGATGAAAAGCGACGAGAAAAAAACAGAGCTTTTGATGTTGATCTAATAGAAGTTTTCTCACATCAGAAAGTAACTATTTCGAACTACCTGACCAAAATCTTAATAATATGTTATATAAATCAAACCAGTTTAAGTTGAAAAAAGCACATAAAAGCTCAATGAGATCGTACTACTGGGCAAATACCATAAATGCTTAAAACTAATAATTTTGCATTTGTGGGCCGTAAAAGGTAATAGTCGCGTCTCACAAACATGTAGGGGGCTGACCACATGATACGTTGAATCACGATATAAACCGAAAATGTAAATCTACTTGAACTTATGAAGCTTTAAATTTGCTTTCCTTGTTCCTAAGGAACGACTATCTAATTTAAAATAATTTAAACTTTTGATTATTGATGAATAACTTATTTATTTTTTTCGTTTCAGGTGAGTTGCGTGCACACGTTTAACATAAATCAACAAAGTTTTGGTAAGCTTTAATTATGTATTTAGGTATATGTACCAAATTATCTGATTAATGTTTGCTACTTTAATATTCATCATCGTCTGAATACCAGTACACGGTTTTATTTTTCTTTCCGAACTTTCCAGTGAATTACAAACTTTTCAAATATTTTAAACTTTTCGTGTATCGCTTTTTTTCTACCTTATGTGGAAAACATTCCTTCCCCAGTTTTGATGTTGTCTGTTACTTTGTGCAACGTGTAGTGTAAAGAGTATAAAAAGTTTTATACAAAAAAACATAAGAAAATGGCAAACATCAAGAAAAAATTTGTTAAGCTCTACTTAAAAGTCACGATCCGTATGGAATACAAAAAAAAATTCGAAAACTTTTTTTTTGTTGATTTTCTCACATAATTTTCATGAAACACACGTCTCTTGTTTTTCCTCCCCGGTGTATCTCATTGTATACGAGTATGCAAAAAAATTAGTTCAGGTTTTTCCCAAATATTCGTATTTTATTTTTATTGTTGTATGTGTGTATGTGTGTGTGATTGGAAGATAATTTTATATCGCTGTTCTCCACAGTGGAAATTTTGTTGTTGGGTACCGAGAAAAAAAAAGTTGGACGAAATCAATAAAAAGTTTATTTTTTGAATTTTATTTAAATCCTTTCGTTACCTGCGAGTCATATACCCATCATCAGGGCACAAACGATTTCCTTTATTTTTTTCGTGTTTCGTGGGTATTCACAAAATCACAAAACTTTACTCCTGTTAATTTTTTATTATCATTATTTTGTTGTGATCTACAAGTGAAAACTTTTTATTTGAAAGCTCCCGAAACACATTTTTTATTTATTACTTAGAAATTGTTTGTGCTCGCTTCTGGATTTCTTGGGGATATTTTAAATTTGCGTCTTTGTCTGTACACTGTGTGTTTGTGTGTGTTGGTTGAGCTTTTTGTTCCCGTTTTGTGCTGAATATTCAGTGGAAGATTAAATTGAATTAATATTTAAATTTTATTCTTAGAAAGTAATAAAGTTTTGATTTTATGTTTTATATCGAGAAACAAGTAGAAAAGTTTATTTTTAGTTTTACACAAATTAAAGCTTTTATCGTTGTCTCAGAGTTGTTGAGTGACCGAGTTTTGTTTAACTATAAATTATTGAGTTAGTTGTTAAATAAATACTCTTCGTGTTGTATCCACTTGGTAGAAATGTTTCAAAAATCTCAAGTCATCATATTTTTATCCTGTCTCGCTATGTGTCATCTTTTCGTAGAGCATGCGACTATCAAGTTTAATATATAAATCACGTTCGAACCGTATCTAATTATATATTTTTCCAGCCAAAATTCTTAGTATTATCTGAAGTTTAAGTAACTTAATAATGTCGTTGTGTTTATCAGTCATGATAAATCTAATTTTGTATTTTTGATTTTGTCAAAGTGCGTGTGTCAGATTGTGTATCATATATCGTTTATCATTCAATAACTGAGACTAATTTAAATTCGATACACAAACTGAACAGTTGTAGTATGGAAGATTATTTAATTAGACATACATGGTGCGAAATACATTAATCATGAGCAAGTTTAAGCAAGATTATATAAAAAGACGTTGAAGCTTTTTAGCAAACTAATTGGAGAACATCACTAAAAATTACAGCAACCACAGTATATCTTAATGGCAGTTTCGGATGAATTTTACTTGATTCAAACTATATTTGACCCAATCATCGGATAATATGAGCTTCAAATCATCGAGTTGTGGGCATGGAGCTAGTGGACTGTATAATCTAAACCTTTGGTAGTTAGAATATGTTTTATAGTACGATAGTCCGATTTGGTCTGGAATTTTTAAGATTTCAAGTAAAAAGAGCTTCAATTAACTTAAAGAATGTCACTTTCGATGTTGGTTCAAAATTTCAATAAATAATTGGGAAATCACTCTTCTAATCGTTATCCACACTATGGGTCAATGTTCTGATCGAAATAATAGATGCATGGTTGGATCTCAGCAGTTAGACTTGCTTCTACCACAAAAATCTATGAAGGTTAAAGAAGACTGAAAAAAGCTAAAAAAAATGGACGTTTTGAAAATACAACGAGCTGTCAAGAGTCCTTGTGTTATAACCGTCTCGTAAAAGATGATGACTGTGTTAATTTTGCCCTGTGAAGTTGTCCAAATTGCTCGACCTCCGTTTGTTAAATGAAGATCTTTAATAGTCCAATTGCCCTCTTTACCTCGGAACATTTGTAAGATAGGTTGAAATCCTCGGTTTGTATATTGGGGCCAGTGTGGTATTTAGTACGGTTCATGTCTAGAGTTCATTCCAATTATAACCAGATGTAATAATATTTCTTGGATGGCACTGAACTTCACGTAATTCTGATCGCTTCAGATTGTTCTTTATACCACAGATTTTACTGAATCTCAATTAGGTGTATATTGGGTTTTGAATAAAACTTAACCAACGGTGTTAAATCGTAGCACCGAATTTCCAAATCTGATCACCAATTAATTTTCTCTTCAGGCTCTATAACATGTAGAGTTGTCTTGTTGAAGTCATATGTGGCCGTTTACATTCACATTTTTCAATTAAGCACCGTTAACTGATATTCCCTCTACCCAAAATTTACCCCAAAAATTGTGAATGCATTTTTTTCAATAATCCCGTTAAACAAATAAAAACCTTATACAAAGTGAAAGGCCTCACGATATAACCAGTACGCCACAGTTAAACTAAGAGTACATCACAACTAAACTAAGAGTTGTATTTAGCACATCAGCTAAGACAAGCAACGATATCCATTTAAATTAAATACAATTAGATGATGACGAAGTTATGATGGCATACTTCAGTGAAGATTACTTTTCAACATTCATCAACAAATTCGAGATACTGAGATCCAGAATCACCAACGTGCTGAATAAAACAAAATCAATGGAACATGAAGTCAAACTGAGACAGATTGAACTTCCAAGTTTTTATGGAGATCCTTCGAAATGGGCATTGTTTCATGATAAATAGGTCATGAAAGGATCATTCTTGGAAACAATGACATAAGTGAAACGATTAAAATCCACCAACTGAAAACGATGGTACTTGAAAGCGCGGGCAGATTAATAAGGCAACTTGAAGCTATTGGTAATATAACTACAGAGATGCATGACAACTGTGCACGTGATGCTGAATTTTTCATCAATATACTCGGAATCAGCAACATCAATTAAATCATTACACGATTTATTGCCCGAGAGCCTACATGCCATTAAAAACATAGACATTCTAAAATTGTCTTCGAATAATATTCTAATTCCAATAATTATAAAAAAATGTGTATAGTGAAACATCCAAGCTATTCGAGGTTTCAATAGAGGATCGTAGAGAAATGCCAACACTAGAGAAATTTTTCAAATTCCTAGAACGGCTATTAAAAGCATTAGAAGCGACAAAATCAAAACCTGTAAGTTGCACTTTTGGAACATCTGCTCTGCCATATGTCGAAACCCCTGTAATGCAAAAACAGTCCATTTTTGAACGTTCCAAATTCATCGCTCAAGAATGACCATGAATCATGTGTTTGAAGGAGAACATCCATCCTGGTTAGAGAACCACAACCAAAACTATAACGGATGTTAATAGATCCTGGCTCACAAATTTTAATCACTACTGAGGAGGCATTTCAACTTATTAAACCACGAACGAAGAAAACATATGTGGAAATTGGAGGCATCAACGAAAGCGAAACCACCGCTGCCACAAAATCAGTCACCTTTCGTGTACAAGAGCGAATTATATAGAATTTCTCGATGGAGTTGGAAGCTTTAGAATCGCCAAATATAACAAGACCACTGCCTGACCAACATTTTGACAGTAAATATCAACCAAACAAAATCGAAATCTTATGATGAACCAGGATCTCAAAGGAAAAGTGATGAATTTGGAGGAAACTAAAGAGCTAACAGGCATAAGACAACATTCTTAGCTTTATAGTTCCCTTATACCCTAGTAACTTTTTAACCTTCCTCGAAATTTTAATTCATCACTTTTCCAAATCTACGACTTGAAGACTAAAGCGAGATTTACCATTGGATGAAGCTAAAGAGCTTACCGCCTGTTATACATCATGTGCTGCGATTAGAAAGGAGTATTCCTTGAAAGAAGATAGCAGTCACTCATTATGTGACTAAAGCACTTAAGCTCATTACTTCAAGTTAAAATATTGTACTGACCACGTTTCAACTGGTCTATACTGTAACTGTCATGTGTGTATCCACACCCGCAAGTAAACTAAATACTTTAAATTCTTTAAGGAAGATCAAGGTAAAAAATTTGATTTTTTCATAAACAAATTTACAACGAATGGTCCTTGTGATATAACTACCTCGTAAAATTTTGTCAGCAGTTATCTCTAGCTTTCGATTTTCCTCGACCACAGTTTTTCATCGCTCAGTAGTCAAATGGACCTATCTGTCTGGTTTTGCGATTTAAGATAAAATTCTCAGTTTGCACTATGGAACGGTGTAATATTCAGTTCGGATCCTGTCTATAAGGTTCAAGCTTTATCAATTATAATATTCCATGGAGAGCGCTATAAAATACTGGTCGCTTCAAATTTTCATTCCTAGCACTTATTTGATTCGCCTTCAGTTAAAAATTCTATTGGTTTTTGACAAAAACAGCTATCAATCCATCTAACCTTAAGCCATGTTGTTATACCTAATGTGGTGTGAGTCGATACTAGTATTGCTTGAAAGTTGACATCACCCGCTCATTGTGTGACTGAAGCTTTTAAACTCACTATAACAAGTGTTAATATTGTACTATATAAAGATTAACCACGTTTAAACTGGTCTATAGTGTAACTGGCACGTGTGCACCCGTACCCCATAACTAAATACTTTATGTTTCTCAGGGCAGATCAAGTTGAAAAATTTAAGTTTTTTTTATACAAATTACAATGAATGGTTGAGTTGAGAGCCCTCGTAATAACTGTCACGTACAAGATGATGACTGTATTGATTTAATCGGTAGTGGTCTATCTTTCGATTTTCGTCGACCTAGTTTGGTAATTACAGAATAATCGGTTTGCACTATGGGACCAAAGTTGCATTCAGTACGAATCCTGTCTAAGATTCCAGCCAACTTTAACAATAATATTATTCCTTGTAGCGCTTCACTAACTTTATGGGATACTGATCAACTTCACATAATAATTTTGAGGGGTGAAGTCTGTTATGGTTGGTCGAGTTTTGCTCATCAAGCTAGTAGAAGGCGGCTTTTGTTCTTTCTGTTCATCGTAAAACCAAAATGATAAATCTGCCATGAAAGCAGGCTATATGTCGTGCTTGAGCTTTTAAGCTTCGATATTATGAGCATTGCTTGTTGATTATATGGGACCAATGCTGAATTCAATACGGGTTCTGTCTAAAAATTCAGCCAAATTTAACAATACTAAATAATAATATTCCTTACTAACTGTAAGGATACTGGTCATTTCAACAATTTCGAACCCAGATGTCGCAGTATACTGCAAAACTCTACGATCAGTTCTACGATCAGTCCAACACCACACACAAAGTTCCGATTTAACATACTGACTACAGGAAACGAGCCATTTACCACACATCGATTAGTACGAGCTTTTGAATGTTAAAAACAAGAACCCATAAAGTTTGTTTGTTTATTTGGAAAGCAGCACAAACAAAACACAATTTGCTACGAAGGCGCCTTATGTTAAAATGATTATTTATTTATTTATGGAAAATATTTCATTTCAACAAAAATATTATTTCATATTTTCCAGTAATTTTGTTTTTACTGTATATATGTGTACACAAAGCTATGTACGAGTAGTTGCTATATAATGTACTCGTATATGTATAGAAGGGAAAATGGCGGAAAAAATGTACGATGCACAAACATTCACTTGAATTATAAAATATGTTGTGTATTCCAGCGATAACACAAAAAAAATATATTTTTCTCTCATAATTCAATTTTTACACAAACAAATATTGAACTGTTACAAAAAGAGCTTCGGCATTCGTATATAAGAGCTTTTACACATCAACACAGTTTTTTTTTTATATTATTTATTTATATGAAGAGTAAGAGGAAATTATTATTTATTTTGTGCAATTTTTCGATGTATAGTGCTTTGTACAACTATTATTTTGTATTACGAACCGTTTTCGGATGCATTTCCATTTTCCAATTTTCTATATATTTGTTTAGTTGATAGGTTTCATCGGCAAATAACGAACAGTGTTTAATCGTTCTATTAAAATTCTATGGATAATCCTATTATCCAAACATATACAGTTTTTAAATAAACAAAAACACTTTACAAAAAGCTTTTAAAGCTCATTTTTCTATTATACCAGTCATACTGACATTATTTTATACTCTAGCACAGCAGAGATTTTCACAATTATTTCAAAGTGTTGCAATGCGACATTTGTGTATGTATTTAATGAGTTTTAATTTTAAGTTTTCTGATTATAAAATTTAATTTAATTTTTACTTTTATTTATAAAAAACGAAATAAAAACAATTTTTTTTACTGTTTAATGTTTGTTTATATCATTTTATTGGTTTGTTGTAAGGATAAAAAAGTTGAAGAAAATTAAACTTTTTTTTTTGCGTTTTGATTCTATGTACTTGACGGTTTGATTGTTTGTTTGAGTTTTCTCCTGTCAAGTTGGTTTATTATATTTGGAGCTTTTTTATATAGCCTATTGAAAAGTTTATTAAAAGTTGATATTTTTATAGAAGTGGATGAAGTCATGCAGTTTTGTTTGAGTGGATCTTGTTAATCATATTTGAATGTTCTTGTCTAGTAGTCAATTTTTCTTTGGTTGGTCGGGTTTTACTCATCAAAAGTACAAGACGGCTTTCGGTTCTTATACCATCTCATAATCATAATGATTTATCTGCCATGAAAGCATGATATATGTTGTACTTGAGCTTTTGTGCTTCGATATTTTTAGCATTACTTGTTGATTTTCGGTTTAACTATCACTACCTGTCCGTCATACTCTTATAGAAAACCAATCATTCCAGATTACTTTGAATTCGTTAGTACCTCACATGGTCCTTTTCATTTTCCGCTTGCTATATGGTGATAGACTGTTCCATTCAGCTTGTAAAATCGAGACTTTATCTGATCACTTGAATCTCCCGTAAGAATGTCTTTATCCAATCTACAGCAATCTTCTGTTTAAAATGTAGTGCTTGCTTTGTTAAACAATTCAATATAATTCGGCTAACGAATGGCTTAATGCTAATCAATTCCCATGGGAGCTCCACAACACTCTTAATTGCCGCAATTTTAACAACTGCTGTTTGCAATTTGAATTATCCATTGGTTGGATCTCATATCTCAGTATTATCACTCAGCTTTTTCCGTCAAATGTTTTTTCACTTCATGTCAAGCTATCATTACCCCTCGCTAATCGGCAATTATCATGAAGTATTTGGTTATAGAAGTCTGCTTCAACTCTTTACTGGTTTTCTCATTTAATATCTGTAGTTTTACCAGATCCTGTCTTTCCTCCGAACCCCAATCTTTTTCTCCTACTCTCAAATACATTTATCAGAGTTTTGTCAGAGACCCAACCTTTTATTCTGCCCTTGTCATCTTGGAATCTTGTTGTTTCTTGTAGATAGCCAGTTTAGTTTATCATTATTTCTTTAACTAAAACAATATGGTCCCAATTCCACTCAGCTTGTTTCTACTACTGGATGATTAGTGTTATAGGCAGTTCTGTTCGGTAACGCATTCGAAGATATACCTGCCCTAACTATTTCTCACCGCAACCGTTTCAAATTGTTAAAATATGTCGAATGACGTTGTGCCGTTGAGTGCTTCAAGTTTCAATTTCAGTAGTTATTCTACTAAGCCACAGATGTCACCAGTGTCTGTAAACTATTAAAGCTGATATATGACTCACGTAAGGCTGAATAGTAGATCTCTGTGTGGAATTCAGTTATGATCTCTATTTCTTGTATTAAATGTTATGAACCTCGCCCAACAATTTATCATTTTTCTTCTCTTTTTCGTTAAAAAGTTTAGATTCAAAACATAAGAGAGCGCAAGACATCATTACCAAGAAGGTTTAATTTTGCGCTTTGTAAGAACCACCACCTTATAGATTCAGTGTGATTAACGTTTACATGAATCCGATCAAGTCTATTTTATTGAGATCATCCGTGGTCATATGAATACCTTTTTAAAATAGTTCGAGCGTCATACAAACGATTTCCTATAGCAACTCTAGCTAGTATTATTTTCACTTATAGTGGGCAAATCAGAGCTGCTCACCAGAATCAAGATTTTTCAACTGTAAAATGTTGAAATCGAAATTCGAATATAATAAAGCTTACGGGGTACCCTGTAATGTTTAGAACGGCCTCAAATTAAAAACTACTATGACGTGATTATGACTGAGCATCTTTGAGCATTTTTTTTAAATAATGTTTCAGTACATCTTAATCAAATGTTGTAGCCAAGAAAAGAAAGATATCACTAACAACATTTGACAGTTCTTTGAAGTGATGCAGTTTTCGTTAAATGGATCTTGTAAATCATATTTGAATGTTCGTGGCTTAGTCGGGTTTTACTTATCAATGTTATAAGGTGGCTTTTGGTTCTAAGCCCTAATATCATAATCATAATGATTAATCTCCCATGAAACTATGATTTGTCCGGAACAAAATCTAATTCTACTCGTATAGAAAACCAATCTTTTCAGATACACAATCCATTTGATTAATCTTCGCAGTAGACTTTAAATTAGTTATTAGATTACGTTATTATATGGCCTTTTCAATCTCTCCTCTTTTTATGGTGACTCTTTCAATCCAGAATATAAAGCCAGTTTAACAATTCTGCTTTTTTATTTATTAGAATGCCATATCGAGCCTTCAAATAATCTCTTGATTTGTTTATCACTTTCCGTGTCTGCTGTTTTTCATTGCTAAGTTCCACCACCATCAACCCCTCGTAAGTGTCTTCATCTAACTAATGATTAACTTTCAGCTATACCATTCCAATGGGAAGTCTACGTCACCATAACTATATACACCACGCCCAACATTAAGTATACATTTTTGTCTTGATTGCTGTCAGTTCGTTCTCAGTGTTATTACTCAAGCTTTTCCGTCGGCTTTTACACTTAACGTCAAATCATCACTACTCTTTATTAATCGGGAACGGTGATGAATGTCATGAATCATTTTGTTGTAGTAGTTAGCTTCAGCTCTGTAGGGGTTTTCCCGTTAACCATAAGTACCTAGATTGAACACCACTCACCGTAGTTATAAAGAATAGTAATACAGAAGATTTCGAAGGTATTACTATCTCTCTTTTGGTATTCTGGATCAATGTCATCTATTTTGAACTGCGGTTGGTCGGGTTTACAAGCCAAACTGTAAAATGGTACTTTCGCATAATTTATTATTGTCACTGCTACTTGCCTAATAATTTCTCATCGCAGAAGTTGTGCCGTCGAATATCTTAAGATTAAACTTAACTAGTTATTCTACTAAGCCACAGATGTCGCCATAGTGTCCGTAAAGTATTAAGTCGGGTAATACCACCAGCGAAATCTGCATAATATAGACCGAAAGACGGTCATAATGTACGATTTCGATATTAACGAGTTATACGAAGACGGTATGATAGATTTCTGTGAAGGACAGTGATGAAAATTTTTCAAGTTGTCACCTTTTTCAAGTTTCACTTTTTCACTAATATATAATCGTTGAACTCTGCAAAATAGGTATACCTTTTAAAGTATCTTAACTATGTTCAAACACATCTGTTTTTCTTACCCTTTTTTGGTCAACAATTCTGATTCAGAACTAGAGATCATCCGTGACCATGTGAACAGCCTGTTATCGATTTCCTAACAACTCTAGCTAGTATTTCCGTCTTATGTAAGTGGACAAATCAGAGCTACCACCCAGGTCGCGCAGTGGTTAAAGCTGCGACAGTTGGAGCGGGAGGTACCGGGTCTGAATCCCATTAGTGGTGTGAATGAACACAACTATGACCCCTTGTTGGAGTGCAGAACTCATGGGCCGACCCATCTCCCATGTCAGCACTATAGGCTGGCACGGAGCTATGCAATGTGCAGATGGTTAGGAAAATCGGACCTAGTAGGGGGTGCCTTGAGCCTCAAAACAGATAAGATATTAGAAAGAACTCAGAGCTACTCACCCGAATCAATTTTTTCAAGTGCAAAATGTTAGAATCGGCTTTCAAATATAATAAAGCTTTTGCAGAACGCGGTAATATTTTTAATGGCATCCAATTAAAAACTACTTGGACGTGGTTATGGCTGCCTTCCCACAATATTCTGCATCGTTGAGTCTCACTCGCAATAAAATTAATTATGTTTTTTCTCAAATATTGTTGTATCCTAGAAAATATTTTCCCATCTATCAAGATAGTCCATGTGTCACTAACAATCTGTGACATCAAAAATGAATACTTAGATGGATATTTTTATATCAAACTTCTATATTTAAATAAAAAAATCTAAATTGCTGCTTCGGGCAATTTTTCAAAATTAAATCCAGGAACTTAAACGGAAAAGCATTCTGCTTTTTTAACAAATTCTGTTACTCCATGCAATTTAATTGAATCACAATGAGATTTTATTTCGCTTCGAAACATTCTTCCTTGTTTGGATGTAACAAATATCAACCAACAACAAAAATCAGTGTATACGTATCCAGTGATGTTCAAGACAAAAAAAAAAGAAAATCGAAAATTAATGAAAATGGAATGAAACAAATGGAAATGTTCATGTACCATTAAGGATATAACTATGTATACACTATATATAGATGCGGAGGTAATACGTATAAACGAGACAACTCAAATCCCGAAGAAGTCATCGAAAGAGCGGAAAAATATTAAATTTTACCAAAAAAAAAAAAATGAAAATATTTCTCATCTCGTCGTTCGACGACAATGGCACAAAAAATAGGAATACCTTCTTCTATAATATACGAATCGTGTGATACGAGTGTGTTGAAGCTTCATTTAAACTGCGGAATGGAGGAGGAAAAAACAGAACAACAAAAGATTTCCTGACAACAACAACAATATTAATAAAAATATTTGGAAATGAATGGAAGTCACACGACTTGTACGATTGTACGATATAATAGGAACTCATACAGGAAGTGACGACAATAATAATAATTTGGTTTTATTTGTATTTGACGTTGGTTGTTGTTGGTGAGGTATATGATACCATCGTGCTGGTGTTTATGTGTCTATACCGAAATTCTTAGATGTGCGCTTGGATTTAAAGTTTTTGTGTACACAGGAAACAGATAAGCCTTTATTATACAAAAAATGTTTGGGGATGTTGGTCAAATATCCAAGTAGGTATTTAGGCTTCGTATCCAGGCTTGTTTTGGACTGCCATAGAAAGTGTGCAGGTGAACTAGATTATATAGTCAATAATCAATCCTGAAAAGCTTTTGATGAAAGTTCAGAGAACATATACTAGAGATTCACTCTATCAGCTGTAAGAATAGTAATAATAGTTAAATTTACTTCTTAATGGACCAATTATTATTTTGGAAGGAATAGAAGGTGTGGGGTTTTTCGTGCGATATACAAGTTTAACCTCTCTTTCTAACAGAATCATTCCAATGCATGAATTACCGCGTATTTTCTATTATAGATACTCGGCAAAACAGTCACGTCGAACAAAGTTTGATATAGATATTTATTTTGATACCAGGACCCAGAACAAGGTAAATCTCACAAGCAATTTATCCTCATGGATATATGTTCTGATTCGAACATAACTGGACTTGTTACGTTTTCTATCCTGATTACTGTACATAAAAGCTTTACATAATGCTATATTTACACTGTCCTATTCACCTAAGTAGATTTGTTCGTTTGTGGATAAAGATTTGCGCTTCCTCAGGTAAAAAGCCATCATAACTGGGGTTTAAAGTTCGTGTCCACTTATGATTAACCAAAATACTATCAGAAGGCTAAAGAATAAGCCAGGATATCTAATTTTCATGCTGATTGAGATAATTTCCTAGTTGTAGAAAAAAAAATTAAGATCATCACAGAGATTATCCTGGTTAATGTTTTTTGAGGAAATTAATAGCTAATCTAGTTCTTATGGCACGTTTCTTTTGAACCCTTTTGAAACTATTCTTATGAATTAAGTACCATGTAATCTCTGTTACAGATACTTGGCCAAATATAAAGTCACGTCAAAGTCTTAGTCTCGAAGTTTGGCTTGGTCATGTCGAACAAATTTCACTATTATTTTAATGTGTCCTGGTATTCAATATAACAAAGTACATTAAAATCAATTAATGAGGTCACAAAACAAGGTATACACCTCATTAACCATAGGGTACAAAGCAGATGGTTAAATTTAAGCCTCATGGATTTATATCCTAATTTGAACCAAATTTGATTCAGTCAGTCAGATTAGATTAGCAAACAAGATTTCGTCGCTCAATACTGTCTTACGAGTGTTAAGAAATTGCGAGTAGATTTGGTGTTTTCTATCTTAATTACTGCCAAAGCTGTAAATATAACAACATTTACACTGTACCTGCCTTGAGTAGTCTATCTAATAACATAATAACGTTTCTGGGAAATAATCCTTGTGGTCTGGAAATATTCTCTATTATGCTTGTTTTGTTTAATACTTAAACCATCTAGAAAGATTCGTTTGTTTGTGGTGATAGAGTTGCAAATTTCTGCAACATCAAAAGCAATCTCAATTTCGTTTGAAATTCTGTCTTCACTTATCTTTAACCGAAAAAATCAGAACAAACCTGTTTGGTGTTCTGTTCTTACAAAGTTGAGGAAAACTACCATAAAGCTCAAGATAAAGGCCAGGAGATACAATCTTCAGGTGAATTTTGGTAGCTTCCTAAAGCTACTCAAAAGGTGTATAAGTAAAAGGTGTATAAATTATTCTCATATCAGAGATCGTCCAAAGGTTAAAGTTTTGTGAATAAATTAATAGCTTAACTGTTGTAGTTAGACAAGACGTTAGATCAGGAATAATACCTGTATGATTTGATTTTCTAATATTATTCTGTATGACACGCTTCTTTTTCTCACTGTTCATTTTCCAGGCTGTAATACCATCGTAGCCGACAATACTGGTGTAGCCACTAAATTGTGGTTGTAATTTCCAATTGGGAACATTACTTAACTAAGAGGTCTTGCAATAGAGTTTGCTATCTTTTGAACCCTTCAGAGGTACCGGTTCAAATTTGCAAACACATACTAAATCTGTTCCAGACATCGCTTTTAATTTTGTTCCACAAATTTGGAAGCAGACATAAAGCAATTTTTGTACCAGAACTTAAGCAAATCGGACTATATCGACCTCAGATCGTTTCAACCTACTTGTTTGTTTGATAATGTTATGAGTGCATGTTCTGAATTTGGTATCGAACCCATCATCATCAACTGGATGCATGGCGTCAGGGAGATGTGCTTTCAAATCGTTTCTGGTTATTGACAAACAGTTATTCTAAGGATATGGTTCAGACAGTGTAAGGCAGACAACTGAATGGTTTATCAGATATAACTCAATACGCTCTTCTCATTATAGAACAGTGGTGTCTGGATTACATATGATCTCACCTAAAATCGAATTGTTTATATTAAGAAGCCAAGGAACAGTGGAGCTTTTTCTTTCACATATAAAAAATTCTTGGAAGTATCATTCGGATTTTGAACTACAAAAAGTAGTGAGGATTGTCCCTGAAAATTGTCTGTTCTACCATTTCTAGCTTGTGCATCGGTTGTGTGGTGGCTGGTAGTTAGAGTAAAATCCTCAATTATATATATATATATATATATATATATATATATATATATATATATATATATATATATATATATATATATATATATATATATATATATATATATATATATATATATATATATATATATATATATATATATATATATATATATATATATCTTGTGTAGAACAAGACTAAAATTTATCGTATTATCAAAGGAAACATAAAAGCTTTAATAACTTTGGTTTTATTTGGTGTTGTTGTAATTTTCAATTATGCTTTGTCATCAAAAAGAGCTTTATCCTACCCAACCAAACGAAATGCATATTACATAAAGCATACACACACACACATATATACATATATAAAGTAGCGCATCATCGTCATATTACCCATAAAACACTACATTCTGTTTTATTCATATAATTGAGAAAAAGCTTTAAATATGAACTTTTTTTTATTTTTACTTGAAGTAGTATTTTGTATAGTAGTTATTTAAGTAGTGTAAGCGATAACAAGATAAAAAGTGAGATAAGTATAAAATTGTAGTGAAAAGCTATGATGATAATCATTCTATACACAAAAGAGTTGATGATGAAATACAAACACACTACAGTTGTGCAAAAGCTTTATTCTTCTTTGGTGCTGTGGTATTTTTGGTATGTTTTTGTTTTAAGTTTAACTTTTCTAAAGTTTTTGTGTTCGCAAGATATTGTTAAATTTTTATTTATTATTGTTTTTAAGTATTTAGTGTATCGTACACACACAGAGATGTATATAGACTATAGAGTCGAGATGTTTTGTAATTTTGGAAAACTTATTTAAACACACAAAGAACTTTTGGTTCGGTGAAACTTTTACTTTGTTTCGATAACAAAGATCAATCCAACTATGTAATGAATCTTTATACCATCCGAGCAGTAATCTAAAGCTTTTAGTTGTTGTAGTTTTTTTTCAATTATCTTTGAATTATAAAATTTTATGGATAAAGCTTTAAACTTTCAATATGTATAGACGTATAATCTTGGAGATCTAGAAATATATATTTATATATAGTTATGATTAAATAATCCGGTTGAGTCATCAACAAATACAGACAAATATACACACACACAACACACACACACTCAAAAATGATAGTGAAACGAGAAGAAAAGTAATTTAAGCAAATTGTTGAAAGCTTTTTGTCATTTCCGCTAAAGCTTCTTATCTTTTATTAATCAAATGCCACGAGTTGAAACGAAATGGGCGATGTATCTACATATTTTTTGTTTATATTTTATAAATTCAAAACGCACACAGCCATCATACACATCTAAATTTATAAAATTTATCTTTTAAACTTTAATGATGTAAAAAAATAGAAAGTTTTTTCCATCCCTAAAATCCAATTTTAAATATCCCAAGGGTGTGTGTGTGTATATATATATCACAATACAGCAAGGTTAGGTCTCTTTTGGATACACTAACCTTGAAAAAGTAAAAAAAAAAATTGTTTATGAATTTTCATCTTGCATGAAAAATTGAATGAATTAACCTTTGGCTGCTGCCATGGATATTCGAGATAATCTTCGAGAATTAATACGAGCAATATACGAAACAACATTCCGTTTTATTCTTTAGTTAGTAAAATGTTAATCAATATTATATAATGCGCCTCGAGCTTTTTTGTCAAGTTTTTTGATTTATATAACAGGATTTACGTGCCTTGTTTTGGATTGAACATCTTATATATGGTATTCTAATGTTGATTGAAGGTTAATTTATAGTTTGGGTGCTTCTATATATCAATTGGATGTCTAACATTTTTGACACAATATTAAAATATTCGTTAAACACCTCCTATACAATATATAATAGGAAAACAAACTTACCTATCTCATATGTCGGCCTGAAACCATTCTTAACATGTTTGATTTGAAATTAGCTTGAACTGAATTTATAATATTGTTCATGTAAGAAAACCTAGAAGTGATTAGTCGATTTTGGACACATTGGGAATACAAGTAGTTCCGGGTTTCGAGTATCAAATGTGATGAGTTTGTCCAATTTCAATGACGATGTGGTAAGAAGCAGCTAGCATGAACCAACGAAACCGAGACTATTCTATCATCTACCCACTGGAAAATATACAATGAGATACAGAATATATGAACATATACTAACCATGGCTGCTCAACTTGAGCTCGTATCAGTCTTCAATCATATACGTAGACTGTGTTCATTACTTGGTCATGGAAATTATATTAAAGTATGATAAATGAAGAATGAATGATGTGATGATGTCACTGAATTTCAGTGTTAAAATAAAGCGGAAAATTATGGGTTTGATGTATGGTCTGGATTAGCAACTTACCAACGCTGTGCTATTGAAAATCTTTTATTGAAAGTCTACTCTATTCATTAATGAGCAGAGTTCGTGTGGCTTCTTGAGTGTAGAACCGGATGGAGCAATACCTTCTTACCTCCATAAACTTGTTTTTGGGATCTAAATGGAAACATATGTGCCAATTTCAATGCAGAACTTATCAAGTTACGATGAGAAATTTTATATGGTCTGCTGAAGGTGCAACAATCATAACAGCCAGCGATTAAAAACACAAATATAAATCATTACACAAAATCAGTTGTCTTGGAGTAAAATGGACTTCATGATATTCGGACGAATGGAAGATGGTCTATGTCAATATCAGTAAAATATGTCTTATTAATGTCAAACTTGGACCAGGTTATTTTTATTCTATGAAAAAAGCGATCGTTTTGGGAAGGAGGAGGTTGAAGCTTTAAATGTCAAGTTTTTTCTTAACTTACGTAGATCTGTTCAAAACTATTGAAACGTAGTCATGTGATCAAACAAAGTTGAAAGATGGCATACATATCGAAAGCTCTTACAATTCTTCAAATCCTTCATCCGTGTGATTGGATTACGTAGAAGCTTAAACCATTGAAATAGTGTTCTGCATCCTCTGTTATTTTAAATTGTAAGGAACATTGATCAGACCCGTTGTCATGTATGCATGTGAGAGTTGGATCAATTGGCGAATGAATCGTATGTGTGTGATATATAGCTAAAACGTGACGCATATTGATTCTTTTCCAATTGTGATGTGAACTTCTTAAACAGGATGCTATCCGTTAAGGTTTTAATGAAAGGCATGCTTATCAAAAAAAATATTTTCAAGCACCTATTATAATAGCTATACTTCCCTCATTATCTTTTAATTCAGTTTATCATCACCTCTAAAGCACAGACTTATTTTTAATGGTATAATGACGTAGGTAATGTATAATTTTTCAAGCACACTCGAAAGAGGAAAATAATAAATTGTAAACTACAGAACGAGTACTGGAATGTTTTTGAAAAGGTATACGAAAGTTTACATATAATGAAAAGCTTGTTCAAAACTTTTATTTATTTATTCGTGTAATTTATATATTTATATCCAAATCGCTTTTTATAAAATAAAATTAATTTTATTTTTTTCCAAAAATTACATTTATGCAAAGTATTTTGTGTTTATGGTACATCTAACTACCTTAATAACTAGATGCTGGGTTGGTTTATAATATCTAAAAATACTCGTTTATAAAAGAGAAGAACTCCTCCATCTACACGAGTTATATATATATATATATATATATATATATATATATATATATATATATATATATATATATATATATATATATATATATATATATATATATATATATATATGCTGGTCTCGGCAAAATGTATAATGTTCTTGTGTTGAAATAAAAAAGTTAATTAAATTTGAAATTAAAATTGGATTAAATTAAAAGTAAAATATAACTTTTTCTCTTGAGTATGCCGCTGTTGCTAAACTTCTACACTAATATCTTACAATTCGTTTGCAGTCTTTAAAGTTTGTTTTATAATAACAAGAACAATACAAAGACTTACTGGGGCATACTCCTACTTCTTACATTTATCGTCATCATCATCTTTTAATTATTGTTATTATTGTTGTGATAATTTATTACAAAAAATATTTTCTTAATTTTTTTTTTGAGTTAATGTCTTGTATAATTACTTTGTATATGTACAAAAACAAACGAACATAACCGGAAAGTTCAACAAAACAAAATATTTTCTTTGAAAAGTAAAATTTAATGGGATGAGGTCTAGTGTGGAAAGTAGCAAACTGTATAGGATTGCCTTAAATAAAGATTTGTGCATAAAAATCAGATTAAAGAAGTTTTTTGAAAGTATTACCGCACTATAATACACTTTGCATACAAAATGTTTATGGTTTGAAATTAAAAGTTTATAGCAGAACAAATTCGTTCTTAATTGCGGAAGATATATTTTTATAGTGTCTCGACAAATTATTGGAATTGGTCGTATGTATTAATTAGTATCCTATTAAAAGAATATCAAATGGTTGATGTTGTATGGTTGTAGACAAACCAGACGCTTGTTGAGCTGCCCATAGTTGTATGCTCCTGTAAGGAGATATCTCATGTGTTATTTTCGGAGGAATGGTGGATTGTTGGGTCAGCAAACCTCAATATTTAGTCAAAAACATTCTGTACGAAGTACATAGATACATAGTAATTATTATTTGTGAGCTGTCAAAAAAAGGATACATTCTTTAAACTACGAGTTTACTATCCTAGTGGTTGGATAATTTACTAAATATATTTTTAACTAATTAATAGAAAATCGTAAGGAAAATCAACCAAATCAACAAATGCGAATATTTTTTCGGAAGGATATCATTTCAGGATCATTTACAACTACTTTTTATGAATTATTTTCATTGGTGAAGTGCAGTGGCATACAACAATGACTTACAACAATGACTTCCTTTGTAAGCATAAGTCCGGGCAAATTCACCTTTGATTAGTTTTATGAACGTTCCTAGTGAAGGACATTTCAGAGTTTTAAGTAACTCGACGTCTGTTAAAAATCTGTCGAGACATACCGTCTCATCCGGTTTTTTTATTGTATATAGTAGCTATAGGTTAGGTTAGGTTAGGTAGTTGTGGCTGCTATCACACACTTAGACCGACGATCAGTCCGTTGTGATACCACTCTATGTACGGATATAGGTCCGAGTTTTTTCGTAGCACCATCTGCGCATTGCATAGCTCCATGTCAGCCATGTCAGTACTGACATCGAAGATGGGGCGGCCCATGGATTCTAAACACGACAGGAGATCCAGATATGTGTTCATTTTTCATACCGATCGCACCGTCCAAACGATTGATGGTGAAAACCCCATTTGCATCTTGCCCCGAATCGGGATTTGAACCCGGTACCTCCCACTACAACTGCCGCAGCTTTAACCACTGCGCCACTTCGGTGGTCGTCATAATATAGTAAATTTACTGTGTCACTGTATACGTTAAAGTCATATATATATATATATATATATATATATATATATATATATATATATATATATATATATATATATATATATATATATATATATATATATATATATATATATATATATATATATATATTAATTTTAAAAAATTTAGTTTAAGTTCCTTTAATTCGCTAGCACTGTTGCGATACGAATTGAATCGCACAGTATGAACATCAAGTCCGGTAGGATATGCCTGATGAGATCGATTTGGACTTTTCGATCACACAGTCATTCAATGACGTCATCATCAGATCAAAACCGGTCCAACGAATTACAACAAAGTCTTCCAACAACTCGACGCTATAGATTCGTTTATATTTTGAAAGGGACTACCCTGCTTTGTACGTTGAAATCAAAATCATAGAATATTAACTGATTACAGATACGTTGTTTGTCAATTTGAGTTAGTAAATTAATCAAGTGATGATAGATATTTTTTCACACTTGGCATAGTTAATGAACATCAAGTCCGGTAAAGGAATTTATGTTGAACGTTCCGAAGCAAGTTATTTGGGGTTGCTGATAAAATGTGAGGTAGCTTGTGCTGTTAATTGATTAACTCACTCGTCGTATCGAAACTTCGATAGTTGTGATTCGACAATTTCTTTCGGGTTCCATTAACCATTCTGGCTTATGTCACTAAAAGATCTAAAGTACCTAATGGTTGTGGGTTGACTCTTCTGAATATTATACATGACCCAAGCATGTTTGATTCGAAATCGATTTTTGATGTTTCACATCAATTGATTGGCTACTAGCAATGTTGATCGTTGTTTACTCGTAAAAAGCTTCATAATAATTTGTTGATTTATCTCAGGAATGATTTCAGGTACCCTTTCTACTAAGAAATGACAGAATTGGCCATCTAAATTTGATGATTGCGTCATTCCGATCGAAGAATTAGGGTTCTGCTAACTCCAATTAATCGGTACTTTCTGGCTATATTGGTGATAGATTTGCTTTAATGCTACCGACAGACGTGGGTGCTACCTCTAATACTGGGTAAAAAAGCCTAAATGAATGGAGTTCACCGAAACGTAATTTGATTTAAATAATTGCCTTTGGTAGGTATCCGGTTTGTTGCAGAATAGAGTGGTTGCATAGTGTCTATTGACTTTTGAGTATCGATGAGTATCGATTACGAGCTTTGGCAAGTATTTAAAAGTCTTATATAGACGTCATTCTGATTCCTGTAAATTCAATTCTTCAATTTTCGATTCGCATTTCAATGTTTCCGTGGGTGGTGTTGCCCTTCATTGGATAAATTAATTTTCGATTTTATTATAAAATATTCGAATATGCAAAACCTAATTCCACGTTATACATGAATTTTATGTAAATTTGCAACGAAACAAAACCCCATATTCAACATTATATATACCCCAAGCACCCATCCTAGATTACAATATTCGTATACATGTATCACTATATATATCGGAAAATATTCGCAAAGCACAAAAAATATTAAAAAGCTCCACATTAGCATAAAAATCATATTTATTGATTGGGTATTAATTTATGATGTTTCGGTAAAAAAAAAATCCATCTACCCATATGAATATGGGAGTGATAGCATGTATATAGATGTATTCCGTTTCTGGTTTCGATTCTAATTTAAATGGGAAATCTGCCAAAATGTTAATAATTTTGTATATGTGCTGGCATCCTATATAAATTGAATAAATAAGGACCAACAAATATCCTCCCGTTCGTTAAATCAACTTTAACCTTTTTCCTTATATATAAATCCAACTGTTGGATGAACCAACATGAATTTCAATGAAAATTATTTGCTAAACCCGATTTCAAATTCATTTATATAATTTGGGCAACGACACACTATACCACTGTAAGTTATGAATATTAATAAGGTGATTAGGAAATTAGCATCGAAATTCCGACTTGTGTCCGCGTATGTACACAAACCACCTTTCTGATTTTAATCATTATTGGGATCCGTTGATTTTTGGTTTTTTGTTATACAAGTTTAATCGGTCGGTTTATTGTCAAGAAATATTGTCTCACTTCTTTTGGGATGTGTTAAATTTTATCCCGAATTTTTCTTTTTTTTTGTCTCTTGTTGATCTCACTCCCACCCCTCCGTATACATGTTGAAGTGTTTGTGCTTTAAATATATGCAAATTCATGGTGTCCCATTAAGGATACCACAAAGTATATGTATAGCATTATAAACTTTCGGTTTTGTTGTTTGGTTATGCTTTGACATTATTTTATGTACAGGTCATAGAACAGTTATTGATAATCCATTTTATGCGTGTACAGAGAATACACCTTGTGCTTTTGTTTAGGGGTGAGGCGTTTTATACACATTTTTTTTGTGGAACCTATAAAATTAAATTAAATACACAACACAAATTGGTTTCGAGGACGAGGTTTTCTTGTCGTTACGTTTTTTTTTGTGTGTGTGGTTTTGTTGGTTATGTCGTTACAGTAGTTAGTGCTACGCAAGACGAAAAAAAAATTCTTTAACCTTTTTTTTGCCGTCAACGATGATAATGGAATATTGTATTTGTTTTGGTCTCGGTTTAAAAATGTAATACGGATTAAAATATTTGCTATGTGGTTTTTGTGCAAATAATGAAAATTTGGTATATACATGGTTAGCAAAATAAACAACTATAAACCTAATATGTACTCGACACAGTACAAACGGAATTTAGAATAAAAATACATTTTTCAATAGTATTTGCATTTGCATTTCGCCAAGAGCTATATTAGATTAAAATCTTTAATTGTTTTAAGAAGCGGGTATCATATGCGTTCATCTTTACACACACAGTGATATCAGTAGTGCACGGTGAACCATAAGAAACAAAGATTTCCTCATATGATAGCTTATTAACAGTTAAAAACGATGGATTTTGACGTCAAATGATCTGTAAGTTAAGAAATAACATACAAAATTACTTAGCAATACGTTCAAAGATACCACAACGATACCTAGTTCCAGGTTTTGTAGTGTGTACCTTGTTCAGCTCTCGAATGAGTAACGAATGAAAGGATCATTCTGAAAATCTGGATGCGTCCCTTATACAGTCACATCAAGAAGACTTACAACCACTTACTAATTTCAACTGTGGTCCTATAATGAGGACCAACCAAAATAACTAAATATATAATTTTAAAATCATCACTTCGATCAACAAGTAACATCAAAATTTGTCAAGCATTTTAAACTCAGTTTAAGTCAAATGAGTTTGATAAATTTGGCCAGCTCAACCTGCGTACATACTCCATCGGATGTATTTTCGATTCACCTTAAGGACATATAATGTACATATCCGGGATACTATATGGCTGTCAGTTTGCTTATTGTTATCTCTTTATTTCTCTTCGTCACATCAGAAATTAACATTAATAGCTACTTGGTTCATCGAACTGGTCATCATACCTGGCCTACTCAAATTTCGTGGTGACATAATTAGTATAGTGAAACATTTCACAATATGATGGGATGGTCATGGAATATTTGCAGCCAATTTTTAAATGACTCCAATGGTTTGTGTGGCTTGTTAAATTTGCTTGATCGTTAGGGTAACCCAAAGATCGCTGTCAAGAGAGTGATGCAGAAACCAAACAAATGGTTTAGTCACATGGTGCGAAGTCCGGGCTATATGGTGGATGCATCAAAACTTCTTAACCAAGTACCATCAAAAATAAATGTGGCCACGTATTGTCTTGATGAAACAAACTCCAATCTGATGCCCAATTCAGGTCACTCTTTCTGGATTGTATTGTTCAAACGATCGAGTTGTGCGGTCGGTTTCGTCACGTTTAAAAGCTTATAATAAACAATTCTCTTCCAATCACACCAAACACTCAATGCAATCTTGTTTATCGTCAACCCAGGCCATCATCTATAAAGTAATAGCAATAATACACAGTGATCTATAAAAAACTTCTAATAGCACACCACAGATATTAGATTATCAACAGTTACAGCCCATCATCTTGACGTCAAAAAATCTGTAAGTAACTGAATTTACCTCGCTCTTTCCACCCTTTATCAAATTCTAAACGAAATTACTTCGCAATACGTTTAAAGTACCTCAACGATACCTAGATCGGTGTTTTGAAGTGTGACTCCACCTATACTTTTACCAGCTCTCGAATCAGTAATGGATCGAAGGATGATTTTGAAAATCTGAATGGCTTGCCTATACAATCACTTATCAAGAAGACTTACAACGACTAACTAACTTCAACTGGTCCTAATCACTAACTTACGGTGGTGGTGAAAATGTTGAATCATCTCAAGCTTTGAGTCTTGTAATTTAGATCCTCGATATGTTGGTATACTGAACATATCCAGGACACTATGGCTGTCAATATGCTTATTGTTATCTCTTTCTTTCTCTTCGTCACATCAGAAAATAACAGTAATAACCACTTTGTCCATCGTACTGGTCACCATACCTGGTCCATTCAAATAATATGGTGACATAACTAGTATAGTGAAACTTTTCACAATATGATGGAATAATTCGTGAATCTTTACAGTCAATTTATGAATGACTCCAATGGTTTGTGCTTTTTAATAGTCGCTTGATCAATATAGGGTACCCCAAAAATCGATTTAAAGTCATATGAAGTCTCAGTGTCAAGTCACAAGCTTTTTTATAATTCACCATCAAACTGTGAATTTGCCTAAACAAAACGGCTTGTATGATCAGGCAGTACAACTTTTGTGAGAAAATATGTTGGAAATAGTGAACATAGGTGACACGAAACGAGAGTTTAACCAATATATTTAAAAAGAGAGAAATACCTCTAGGACGTTCCACAAAGCCTGTCGAGAAATATGTTAACGTCCAGTAAGAACACTTATGCCTATGATACACACAACATAAGGTATTGCTGGACAAGTGATGTATGTAACCGTCAAATTAATGACCAATGCCCAATGCTCCTCCATAAACGGTTATTCAACTCTCAAAAAGGTTGATCAGGTCGACTCCTTGACTAGCTTGATAGAATTCGATTAATACAATTGGTAAACTTACGCTTCGGAATACCTTAATCTGTGTCAAATTCAAAGTATTGCCAATGTTGATGTCTCTAAGTTATATTCACCAAATTATTATCTTAACGGCTTTTCAAAGTGACTAGTGCATGAATAGATGTTGCACCAATTAAATGTTCGTTTGTGTATAATCATTTTTGCCAAAAGCTTAAAGCAAACACTCAAATCTGCCGCTCTAAAACTGGTTCGGAGATATATAGTTCAGCCCTTACCGCTTACCGGGATATACGGTGGATGCATCAAAACTTCCCAACCAAGTTACGTCAATTTGTTAAAATTTATCAAAGATGTGTTGCCTAATCCAGGCTTTTGTAATTTTTTGTGGAAGTTCACCAGCCTTTGACCCATTTTTCATCATCTGTTAGTGATTTTCTTCATAAATTGTTCGATTTTGTTGCGTTTCACTGATGTCAATTCGGTTCATCGAATTTCTTTGCGTTAATGTGGCAACCTTATAGCTTATTTTTGAAGCCCGCTCTTTATAAATGATCCCAAACTGTCATGTGGCTGATGTTAAGTCCTCCATTTTTTTCTGACAGCTCGCGTGCTGGTCTTGCTCTACCACTTGCAAAAATTAAACCGACTTGTTCAGTGGCTGGCCGACCAGAGCGATGTCCATCTTTGACATCCAAAATTTTGGAACGGAATCGAGCAAATCACTTCTGGGTTCTTCCTTCACTGAGCATTCTCACCGTACACTTCACAAATTTTTCAACATGTTTATTCCGACGTAAATCTATTTTAAAGTAAAAAAGCATCGACACCATCTAGTGCAAAAACCACGGCTACATTTTATAATTTTCAACTAATCGTGCCTAGCTAATCTCTAGTCTGTGACAGGTGAAGGATGAATCGTTTCACATAAACATCGGTATGTTGTGTTTACCTTCCTGTAAATTCCAATTTATATCGAAAGCTTTTGTTTGCCTTTCCACACAGTGACAACAATTTTGAAATGCACATACGTGTATGTAATCGTACGACAACAAGAGTACATATATGGGAATTCAAATCATTCGACGATTATTTATTATTAAATCAAACAACCCGCAGATTGAATATTTATATTTTTGTCTTGCCAGCAAAAAAAATCGTTTTTCTCATCAGATTGCGCAAACAATAGAATACGCCTTGTCTAAAAAGTTCGAGCTTTTTTCTATAAAAAATAAAATTATATTTCTATTATTTATTCATTCATTTATTTATGTATTTTATTTATTTATAAAAAAAAGAATATTTAGAAGCCAAATACAATAAAATGAGCATTCTGGATGAGAGCATCGTTTGTGTACCCGAACATGTGGCCGCATGCGAACATTATAATGCGGCACTGGATTCGAAATATGTGTATATATAGCTTTTATGCTCTATGTGTACAACATTCACAAAATCATAATTTTTAATTTATTATGATTTTTGGGTTGTATGAATGGGTATGAAAAATGATCGAAAATTTTATTTTCTGGTTGGAATGCTTGGTGATGATTGAAAAGTATACTATATTCGGATGTAGAGCAAAACGAGAGCGGCGAACACACAAAAAAGGGCTCATCATTGCGATGAAAAAGCACAAAAGTTGAAATATGATAATGAAGTTTTTTTTTTGGTTTAAACATAATTCAATATACAACATACATTTATGTATGTATGTATATACAGTGGGGATTGTTAAATATCATTTCGAATTATAAAGTGTGTGCGAACGATGAACAGCATATATAGATGGATTTATGGGAAGTCGAAAGGATTATTTAAAATTTAAATTTATTGAAAAGCTTCAGCTTCATATAGATGTGATTATATTTTAATGACGAATGTAGGAAGTCTTTATTCGTTGATGAAATTTGATTGGTTTACTAACGTCTATTCAACATTCATTTTAGGAATTGACCGTCCGTTGATAACGTTAGTATTTGAAATTTGGCTATTCGAGTATCTCAGATATACCTTCGTGGCTAATCGAATATTTGAGATTACATGTAATCTACCTCAGGTTTCGTGGTGGTGCGTACCAAAGCAAGCTCATTTTGCGACAAGTTTCTTGCACGAGGACCAAGACGCATGGTTATTGACACCCATGTACGAGAGTCTTCAATCACAATCCGAAAATGGTACAAACAATAATGAAGAAAGTTGAACGCTCTACATGAATTAATTGACAAAATCTCATGTAAAATTTGAATCTGAAATCTAAGCTATCGATATTGAACCCATTTATCAACAAGGATATGGCATGAGAGAACAACACTTCTCGGGGGCTTACAAAAAACATTGGCAAATCTCCGCAATAAGTTCTGGATAATTAATGGCCGAAATCTGACACGACACGATATACAGAAATAACGATCTATACCGACTTGCAAAGTGACCCCTTCGTAGGCGTTCAGGAAGGTGGTAATAGAACAGTCGACCTAATTTAACTGAAGAATAAAATAGGTAGAGATCAGACCAAATACAAAGGTTACATTGCGGTATTTGTATGTATGACTATAAAAGTCATACATTTGGAAGTGGTGAGCAGATAATAACACGAATTTAAAATGAAAAAATAACACTCCTATCAGACGCCAACCAGGATGACAGACGACAGAAGTCAAAAACATTTAAATTAACATCCCGATTCCCTTAGTCGTGTCACTTAATTTGCCGCGACAGTTGTCGTGTCACTTCATCTATAAATTTGTATTCTGCTAGTTGATTGAAGTTACCTCATGCTTAAGGTTCAAATTAACCTTCATCATTCGAGGGCTGCATCGGCAGCTCTGCTCCTCAGACTGACTAGATCAGACGAGCATATAATCTTAATCCAGGAACCTTGGATTAACAAAACCATGATCTGTGTTCTTCGAATGAAGGGGTATAGTATTCTATACTCCAAAGGGTCTGAGAGGATCAGATCCTGTATTCTAGGGAAGGGTAACCTAAATCTTTTCTTTGTTTCCCAGCACAGCGATGAGCATATAACGGCGGCCAGTCTGGAGGTTGGTAACAACAAAATCTGACTGGTGGCGGCCTACATGGGGCAGGGGAAGGAAGTTCCACCGGACAACCTGGGAGAACTGATCCTTGAAAAGGGGTGAGACACTTTTCAATTATTTGTTGGAAACGAACCTGTATTTATGTAATATTGGGAGAGAATCCACTTTTATTATTAAAAATAGGAAGGAAGTTCTGGATGTGACCTTCGCATCAGAGAATATTTTTGACATGATTGTAGAGTGGAAAGTAGGGAAGGAATATTCCTTCTCTGACTACCGTTATATAACCTTTAATATCAACATCTGCCCTGCTTCCCAGAAATCTTTTAGGAATCCTAGGAGAAAAAACTGGAGTAGGTATAGAGAAGTCCTTAAGCGACTAATGCCGTCGGGGGTCCCAGAGCCCCCAGCGACCATTAAGGATATAGACCGCATGGTGGAATCCGTTTCACAAGCTTGTAACCAATCCTTTAGTGCTGCTTGCCCTGAGGTAAAACCCAGAGAGAAGCAGAAACCGGCCTGGTGGTCAAAAGAATTGCGGGCCATAAAGAAGTCGTGCAGAACGGCGTTTAATAACGCCAAGAGGACTAGAGAATCTCAGGACTGGGACTCGTACAAGCAGACGCTGAGACTATATAAGAGAGAATTGAAGAAGGCACAAAGGAGCTCCTGGAGGCTATTCTGTGACAAAATGGTGGTTGGAGGATCTTTAAGGGTTGTTTAAAGTTCGTCTGCATTCCGAAGCAATGGATGGAGGTCAGGGTGGTTTTTATTCCGAAAGCGGGAATAGGATCGAATGGCTATCCAAAGGACCTAAGACCTATAACATTATCATCCTTATTGTTGAAAACCCTGGAAAGGCTGGTAGAAACACATATCAGTATGAACTTAAAGCAGGAGAAATGGTCAGCCTCTCAACATGCGTACTGTAAGGATAAGTCGGTAGATACGGCCCTACATGCCTTGGTACTCACAATTGAGAGATCATTTCACTCAAAGAAGTATTGTTTGGTAGCTTTTCTTGATATTGAGGGCGCCTTTAATAACGTTCAGACAGATGAAATCCTGAAAGGATTATCGTTTATGGAAGTAGAAACCTCCATAATCAAGTTGATCAGTCATATGCTGGGAAGCAGAACTATACAATTCTACACGGACGGCTCGAAGCTAGATGGTAAGGTCGGAGCTGGGCTGTTCTGTGGAGCGATTGATAATAGCGATTGAGGAAGCCTTGAACTGGTTGAGGCATAACGTAATATCCAAGAGGGATATCAAGATTTATGTGGACAGTCAGGCGGCTATCAAGTCGCTGGAAGCAGTGCTGTTGAAGTCTAGGGTGGCGTTGGGTTGCCACTCGTCTCTTAACGAGATGAGTGAGCATTTCAATATTCAGATTATCTGGGTCTCCGGCCACTCTGACGTCAAGAGTAACTGCAGGGCAGACGAACTAGCTAGGCAACGTACAACTCTCCAGCTGAAGCCTGAAAAGGCCTGAAAAGGGGACGCACATCGAAGCTTAGACTGGCTCTGAGGAAACGGCGGAAGCTTCAGCACAGGAGAGGTGGTCTAACACCCTCACATGCGAGAGAGCGAGACAAATATGGCCAAGGCTGGATTTGAGTCGCTTCAAGACCTTAATCTCTCTGTAGAGGAGAGATCTTAAAAGAATAGTAGGAATGTGAATAAGGACACTGCCTTTTCGGAGAACATGCGAGAAGACTGGGTCTAGAAACAAATGTAGAAGCTGCATGGACGAGGAGGAGGAAGAGACGCTTGTTCACTTCCTGTGCCCTTGTCTTGCACTGGCACTAATAAGGCATTTACACTTGGGTAGGTATGTAATGCACAACCTTTCAGATCTTGCAGATATTAAGGTGCGGGACCTTTTACACTACATTAGTAGCTCAGGATGGTTACAATAGAGTGTTAAGGGTATTAGGGGACTAAGATCCTGTGGTATCACAACGGACACTAACGGTCTAAGTGTTCGTTAGCAGCCACTCTAACCTAACCTAAACTAACCTAACCTACCTGATGCAACGAACATAATTTGCTGACTTAATCAAGAAATACTAATAATTGCAACTGAATATGTCGACTGAAATTTTCATGCGCCTATATGTAAATGTCGTTCCAAGTGACAAGAAATTTTTTAAACGACTAGTAGAATAAAAAGTTTCTCACTTCAATTAATAATTGACGAACAAATCGACTAAGAGAATACCAATATATTTGTCTGTCGCTATAAGTGACAAGTGACACGACTAAAGGAATCGGGGTATTGATCTTCCGTGGCTCGTCAGCCTAAGACCTGTTCATATTGCACAAAGTATTGGATGGCCTAAACTGTAAAGAAATTTATATACTCAAAGGACGAATTACAAAAGCTTTCAAAATAGTTTTTGTAGTGCACAATGATAGATGGTAGGAAATCAAAAGATTATGTC
This sequence comes from Tipula lateralis, assembly GCA_963932295.1. NCBI lineage: Eukaryota > Metazoa > Arthropoda > Insecta > Diptera > Tipulidae > Tipula > Tipula lateralis. The sequence goes on along the minus strand of OZ010737.1, from coordinate 187,496,212 downwards.
CATCAATGAGAGAGGAACACTCCGAAATAAAATGCCGATCGAATCGATTATTTTTTGGATGGCAATCAGTAAGAGATGATTTATCTCTATATATTCAGTGAAGCATGTCTCGATAACCCAGTCAATTGGAAGAGTCTGGAAAGTGTTTGCAGCTACTTGGAAATAAGCTACTTGGTTGGGCAGTTTGGTGGTAATATTGTGAACTTCCACTTTCAAAATCTAAATGTGGAGAAGCTGAAATTGTGCACTTCTGACATTTCAGAAAATCTTGATTTCACATACACCGTGTCTATAGTGTCGCGCAATAAGATTTAGTATGTTTGTTGGATCACTGAGTTTCAATCTTCAATTGCTAGGTCAAACTCTATTCCACTATATGTATAATGATTCACCAAAATCTTACCACTTCTAACTTAATTGCGAAAGTTTAGTTATTGTACTGATTTCTTTCCTTCCGGATATACTGTGAACAAGTGTGATCCCTCAAGTAGGAGGTTGGTTCCAAACATTTTGAAAACTAGAGATAATCGAGGCAAGTGACGAGGTTACCGGTTTGCTCGAAATTGCCAATAACTCTTGTTCCTGCACAGGAGTGTTTAAGAAAATTCGATCGACAAGATTTTCATAATAATTGGTAAATAAAAAGCTCCTGGAGTTGGAATATATTCCGAATTTGGCGCTGATGGTAGCAATGGAAAATCTATCTCGACGTCTTACTACTTAATATTTAAACCGTACAACGGTAAACAGTAGTTCCTTCTCCACTCACCATCTAGTAATTGAGTGTCACCATTAAACGGCTTAGAGCTTTACCGAATTGAATTGAGCTTAAAAAAATGATTACCTACTATATAGTTTATGCTATTATGATCTGAAACTAATCTATTAATTTAAACTCCAAAATAATTAACCTAATATTCAATTCTGTCGTGCCTGTATACGCTCCATCAACAGTTCGACAATGTCTATATATGTACATAAATACCGAATCTACATATGTACGTGATGATAAATTACAAACGATACGAGTAGACAGGTTTTATAAATAGCTAAAACTAATCGTGTCCCAGATAAACATACTCGTATACATAACCTGCCTACACATTTGAATATTAATCTCTGATAGAGCACATATATATGTGCGTGTAAGCCCAAAAACATTTGATTGATTACAAAAACGGTAATTGAAAAAGGTGAATACGGGAGCAGGCGTGTGGAGTGGGTTAAATCACTGTCATTATGACTATAACTAAATCAATCAGAACTGTATAATGTGTATATAGTGTGATCGATAAGCCGGCTGGGGTGGGAGCTTTGCTATATCGATCACGAAAAATAGTTTTATTCATATATGACGTACACAGCTTTTCCATATAAGTATACACCTATAAGTATGTATATGTGTAATCAACGTACATGCCTCTCTCTCGCTCTCGTTTTAAACATTTTGTTAATTAAAAAATAAAAGCACGAGAAAAATTAATTTCCCTAAAAAATTTATGAATATTTAATATTCACTTGGGAAATTAAATTGATTAGACGTTTGTCGAAATCAATTAAATTTTATTACTTTGAATATGAAATTAACATCGAGCGCGCACATCAGTACATGGAAAATTAAAATTTTCACTAAGCGCTCATCTCAAAAATTTTATTTTTTGTTTTTTTTTTTTGGAAAATTACAAAAACACGAGTTTTTGAGATAACAAAAATTAATTTTATCATGAATTATAAATAATTATACGAGTGTATATGACAACAACAACATTGCGGAAAAATAATGTTTTTCGCATACAGGTATTATCGGGGAAATCCATTATTTTTTTTGTTTTGTTTTATATATATATATATATATATATATATATATATATATATATATATATATATATATATATATATATAAATATATTTATTTATTATATATATATATATATATATATATATATATATATATATATATATATATATATATATATATATATATATATATATATATACATATATATATATATATATATATATATACCTTATTCTGTTTTTACGCGATAGATACGTTCTGCAAAAACTCGCGTAAAAAAAAAATTCACGTAAAAAAAAATCGAGAAAAAATGTTACATTTAATGTAAATATATAATAAAAAAAATATAAAAGCAGGCGAATTAAAAATTGAACATAATCTTATTAACATTCAATAAATTCATAAACTTTAACGACAAAAATTAAAAAGAGCAAAATATGTAGTCTGTATATAGAGTCAAAACCGTCAATCCATTAAAAAAATGCCACAAAATATGTAATTATTAATTGCTGTCGCTTTCGGACCAGAGACGCATTCTTCCAGAGGTAGTATTCTGGGAGTTCCCTGGGAATATGAAATCGGGGAAAGATTTTATATGTAATTTCTATTCAAATATATTTTTTCCGACCTATACTGACGAAAAAAGTTCTATTTAAATATTTATAAATTGGTAATAATTATTCCTTTACCAAAATTGGAAGGGAAAATTATTCAATTTAATACTAGCTTTTAACCTCAGAATGCCAGACAAAAAAATACAAATTTACAAAAAGAACAAAATCACTCCCCAATTCCCTAATCCCGAGGAATTACTAGAATAGTGCCACAGAAACACATTTTGGATTCCATCAGTGTGCTCAATTAGTGTCGCTGGCTTCGTGCGTCTATCTACAAATTAAGTGTGTGAAGTTATCCCAGGATCTCATCCCAGAAAAAAATATAATGTTCATCAGGTAATACTAATTTCATCCCATCCCAGAATTTTTCAAAATCATCCCAGAAAATTGTGTAATTATTTGAAATCGGGGATTAAGTACTCAAGATCGAACAAGTTTCTACCTTCTATAAAGAAAAACTGATAGATCATAATCAATGGGATTTTCAATCCCGATCAAAGTTTGTATGGAAATAAATTTAATATATCCAATAGAAATGGTTATTAATCTTTCTCAAAAATTATTAGAGTTATAAACGATCTCATGCGAAATCGAATTGATAACATGTCCACTAACTATGAGCAAAACGACAAGTTTAGCCGTATGTTGAGATTTTCGCTATTGGCAAATGAGAACCGCGAGTGTCATGATCGATCACATCTGATTTTGAATTGCCATCATATCCACTAACTACCAGCCGAACTACAACATCAATATAAATCTTTATTATATCAAAAAACAAGTTGGGCCATATACATATGGGCCTATATAGGTCAAATCTCAACATACGGCTGGTCTTGTCGTTTTGCTCATAGTTAGTGGACATGATATCAATTCGATTTTTTGGGAAAGAATAATAACAATTTCTTTTGGATATATTAAATTTGTTTCCACACAAACTTTGATCTGGATTGAAAATCTCATTGATTATTATTTCTCAGTTTTTCTTTATAGAAGGTAGAAAATATTGTTCGTTCTTGAGTACTTATTTCCCAATTTCGAACAATTTCTGGGGTGATTTTGAAAAATTCTGGGATGGGATGAAACTAGTATTACCAGATGAACATTATATTTTTTCTGGGATGAAATCCTGGGATAACTTCACACACTTCTACAAATTCCGACATTAAACGTTGAGTTCCGGATATATACTTATATGCTTCTCGGTAGCTACCCATCATTAGTTTTAGCTCACGCAAAACTTTGAAACTGATTCATCAAGGTGATCATACTTTTGAAAATGGTTGTTTAATTGATTTGAAGTTTTAAGTTGATCTTAGGTTATGGCGACAACCTCTTAGTCGGTTTCAATATGTTCTTTAGCGTAGGTGTCCTCCAGCGCAACATCTAAAATTTCATCCTCGCTATTCACTAGCAATTCTTCGATATCTGCCGATGATAGGTTGTGGAATCCTTATCCGCCTACTTCATGAGCTAATGTTATGATGTTGAATTACTCAATCGTGTTAGAAAGCACTGGCTCGTTGTTCATATTTAAAAATATGTACGTACATTATACTATATGAAACTAACCGAAAATTTTGTTGATCGCGCAATAACAAGTGAAATCGCGTAAAACAAGAAAGATTTTTTTTTTCGATTCGCGTTTAATCAAATTCGCGTAAAAAAAGTTCGCGCAAAAACAGAATTAGGTGTATATATATATATATATATATATATATATATATATATATATATATATATATATATATATATATATATATATATATATATATATATATATATATATATATATATATAGTGTGTCCCGAAAGTGTTTGACAGGAATGGTACGGTTGGCTATTCAGCTAGGCGTTTGAATAGACGTCTTCCAACGCATAGCACACGCATTGTTTTAAAATTAAATAAGCTACTCGAGGAATAACCATAAGAGTCACAAATATTTACATAAAAAGCATTCAAATTTAAACAAAACTTTTAGAATTGAATTATTTTTTAAGATTTTTTTTTGTTTCTGTACCATTAATCTTTTAACAATTAGTCTACGATGGTCTTTTTTCTTGAAAATATAGTTTTTTAGACTCTTATCTATCAGAAAAGCTAACTTTGTGTGATATTTGCAAAATTACATTATCTGAAAAAGGTAAAAGTTTACATCTAAAATATAAAGGAGAACAGCTGTTTTTAACTAATCGGAGAGATTTACCAGGACGTACAGCAACATCATATCCAACCAATAATCCAACCATAAAGTGGTATGACAATTGCAAAATCTGTATATAGTTCACAGACAAATAAAAAGGGAAAACCTCCATTCTTATCATTACCAACCAGTCCAAGTCATCGAAACAGACCACGACTTTTTGTTTCCAAAAAAAAATCATTTTCACTGATGAAGCTACATTTACCCGATCTATACATTAACATTATACTCATTTCTGGTCTTCAATCAATCCCCATTAGAAAATTATTAACAGCTATAAACATAAATTTACCGTTTATGATTGGAGGTGAATTACTATGATCGATAATACTTCCAGACCATCCAGATTAGATAGTCCGAAATATTTTAATTTCCTACAAAACCAATTTGAAGAACTCATGGATAAAGCTCCATTGATAGTTCTGCAATTTATGTGTAGGTAACCCTTGCGGAAACAAAATGGTTATTTTTTGATCTATTGATTTAATTTTAATACAAGATGCTACGTTCGGAGGCGCCTCTACAAGCTATAGCTTGATAGGGGGCTTTCACAGTGCGAAATGGTGACAGGTAAGTCGTCTTTGATCAAGGATTCTAAGCATATACCATTCGCGTCAGTCACATTAGGGACACCCTATATATAAATATATATATATATATATATATATATATATATATATATATATATATATATATATATATATATATATATATAAGGGTCATCCAAATGTGACGCCTAGATGTCAGCAGTATATAATTTTTACACGTGACATCTTTTCAAATGACATAAGCCATTTTGTTTTATTAGAAGGTAGTACAGTTTTAACCATGGACAGGTACACATTGCAACAATGCGTTTACATCATTAAAACTGATTATGAAAAGCCACAAACAATTAATGATCTAAAGAACAACATTCAAGTTGCAATTCGTGAAATAACACCAGAAACATGTCGGAAAGTCATTGAAAATTTCGATATTCGGATTGATGCCTGCAGACGCAGTCGTGGTGGACACTTGAATGATATTCTATTCCACGTATAATTGTAATGGATCATACTTTTAATAAAAAAAAACAGCTTGAAAAAATTGCAAATACTTTGTGGTTTATTTAAAAGAAACATGTAGGCGCGTTTTTTGGATGACTCTATATATATATATATATATATATATATATATATATATATATATATATATATCTTTATATATATATATATATATATATATATATATATATATATATATATATATATATATATATATATATATATATATATATATATATATATATATATATATATATATATATACAATAGAGTAATAATGATAAATGATAATGCGAATTAGCATAATATCATGATTGTATATTATTTGTTTATTTATTTATTTAAATAAAAAACAATTAATTTAATTTGAATAAAATTACTGCAAAAAATTTATTTATATGGATTGTAATGTACACAGACAATTATTAATTAATTACAAAATAAATATACGTTTGTATAGGTGAAAAAGCACAATAAATTATTTTAACCGCGACAAAATTGTAGATATCAGATTTTAATTATCAGAGGAAATTAATCTGTCACGATGTGTTATTTGCGTTATCGCGATTTATGGTCCAATATTTATAAATAAATGCATTAATTTAACCCTTAGGTGGATGATGACCCTTGTACACAGTATACAAAATGATCCATATGTAAACCCTCAAATCTTATAACTGTTTTGAGATGGTGCAGTAGATTGTAATAATTTACATCAACGAGGTGGTCAAGATTATATAACCACACCTGAATTATGTGACATTATTCTACATATGATATCAAACTCCATCCTGATCCTAACAGTCACTCAAAAATAAAAATATTTACACCATTTACTGACGATGAACTTACATTGTCAGATTTAAAGCTGAACCAGATATTTCATAGTCAAAAGAAGCATAAATAGACGTAACAGATTTAATTAAGAGCCAGATTATCAAGAAAGACGTGCAACATGCACTGGATCATTATCCAGCATGTATGGATCATTATCCCATATTAACCACCACTATATACCGTTCATATGACCAGCAAACTAATTATTTCTTATGTGAGTGACGTGATAATATGTGAACCTTCTCGTAGGTCACATTCTGATTACTGTTGAGATGATACACGTTGTCATGTAATATATGTAGGCATGTAACATCATTTGATGAAACTCAATCGCAGTAGACCAACAGTCGTTCGTGATTCTAACATTTACATCAGTTTAATGAATATAATCGGGATGAATGAAATCGGAATCGGATTTTTGGTTGTGTAGTGATCAGAACTGAGGAAATCTGACTCTTTACCACTAATTTTTGCTGGTTACATTATCAGATTTGACAATGATCGATGTCGCTCGATATGTAAGTTTGTTATTTCTTTAACGATATTTTGGACCTGCGGTGCTGATTTTTTCTTTAATCCTTATAGAAAATTAATATATACAAGAAAACCAGCAGGTGGTGAGATCTGGTGCAAAATAACACACAGTGCTGGGAAAAATGTAGTGATGATATTTTAGAATATGACACTGGCGGGAATATTCGGGATTTTTAAAAATGCTAGCAATTGGATTTTTTCCTCCGCCAGTTGGGATTTGACCAAGGATGCTTCTTTCATGTCCCAAAATAAAAAGTCTACGGTTTACACCAAGTCAGAAATAGAAGCCTGTGTAAATTGTTTGGAACAGCATCACAGATTCATCACCACTATAAACCAATACGTAATTGAAGTCCAGGAGGATGCTAATTAAAGCTGCCAAAAAGGATATATACTATTCGACTCAAATTGTTGAATGTTGCTATCCATGCTGAAATTTAATTTCTTTGCTATTTTGTGACACTGCCCAAGTGCAGTGGACTAAACCACTCAATGATAGTTCATGGAGTAGTTTTTAGCAATAATATAGTAAGCTGATAGCGTGATAGGTGGGCTTAATAGTAAGCTTATAGCGGATAGGAGGGTCCTTAATCGATTAACGTCATGTTAGGTCGTTGTAATTATTTATCAAATTGCGGCTATAAAAAGGTATATATTGACTTAAAGGAGAAAAAATAAGATTTCAATAAGATCAGTATTGTACTATGCAGTCTATATATGACAGAACTTCATCATATTATATAGACAGTAATAATTATGGTTAAAGCCGACAATGATAAAAGAGTATGATGGCAACTGCAAAATCGATCTCATCCTTTACCAAAAACGATCCGAGCTGCCATATAGAATAAAGTTACATTGGGTGTCTTTGAATTGGTTTATCGTTCTATTGGTTTATCTATACATAAGACCGTTGGTTGTTAAATAAACCAAATGCGATTGAAAAATGACAATAAATGGTTTATGGTGCCCGGGATGGATTGTGTTGCATGCTGCCTAGAATGAGGGTAAATATTTTAAGTCCAACTCTCTTTGCCGGCCAAAATCGGGCAACTGTTCACATAAACTTGGAAGACTCGGAATTTTGAAGACTATGTTAGCAGTATTTATGTTCCTTATCTTTGTGTCATCATGGTTGATTGAGGTATTGAGGTATATTCCTTGCGAAACAGAGTGAACCGAAAAAGTTGAGAAAGTTACATTAACGCCAGAAAAGTCTTTTACCACGTACAAGCTAAGATTTTTTTAACTATGTATTGCGGCTCAATTTGGGGTTTTGTGGGTTGCCATGACCAACAAACTCCAAACATGTAATTATGTTCATTCTACAAGCAAACCACAACAATTTGAAACCAAATTTTTTTTGTCGCTGACGACCTCTTCATCTACCGAAAGGCGGCTCTCTCTTCAAAGATCGCTGTATCATTAGGTTCGGTACTGCACGCAGCGTACTCGCTGTCCTATGATTTACTGCACGATATCAGGAATTTGGTTGAAACGAACTCGGTATGTGCAATCAACGTGATGTTTTGAGTCATATACCACACGCATGATTCTTCTCTTGTAGTGATAGAAGCCATCTTGCGTATCATCCGTCATGGTTCAACTGTAATTGCAAGATATTTTGATTTCAGAAGTGAACGTAAATCCGAATTGCCAGCGGCAAACCGAACCTTGATATTCTTTCCCCAACTATTATCGTGAGTAGTGAGAGTTCCAAGATACTTGAATCTCATTACTCCTTTAAACGTGTGGTTACCACTACTGAAATCAAATGCCTCTTGGTCTCTTAAACCAGAGATCAGCTCAACAAGTGATTGGTTTGCCGATATAAGATATTGTCTTGAGGTGTTTCACTTCAACAAAGGATGTATTCCCACGTGAGATTAAAAAGCACCTCTAAATTTATATGTAGCCCTCTACTTTCATATGAATCGACACGTTTTCGATTATTTGTAAACCAGATTCGTTATGATGAATGATCTTCAGAAACAAGTAAAACGCCCGCTTCAATATATCACAAGAGCCTGGATAATATCTAAGTGACTGGACTGTTCAGTCTCAATTCGCGTCTCTGAGTGAACATGGTCATCTATGTTATTTGAATATATAGCCATAAAGTACGATACTTAAGGGCACCCTATTTTCCACTTCCGATAGCATATTGTTTCACCACAAGGTCTCATCTTGGTCTACAACATCAAAACATGTTAAACAAATAAAATACCTACCACCTATATTCCATCTTCGAAACGCATAAAGAATTCTGGAAATTATTATTAATACACCGTTGACACTTGGAATAATAAGCTTTACTTATAGCATCCAATTGTCACCTTAATTAGTTATAAGTAAACGATTTTGGTGCAGTAAGCCGTATCCAGTGTAGCAAATATTAACACAAGGAATGTGTTATGAGCTCGGTCACATACCACCCAATCCAAACAACACATCCGGTTTTGGGTCATTTGTTTGATTAGGATAAGTTTGTATATGAATACGATTGTTTTACTAAACGAATGGATGCGGATGTACACGGGCACCCAATCGTGCTACACATAGATTTTAGTCTGTTTGATTTTGTCCTGTATATCTTGGAATAACAAAGAAAAAGGTGAAAAACAAACAAAATGGTCAATCTGTTATAGAGGTGTGGAGACTGAAAATATTGTCGTATTGCTAATTGTTTGACAATATATATGGGACGATCGAAAAGGTGCATGCAAATAATATTTGGACACACATGTCCACCCTTATGATTTGTTTAGCAAATCTTTCATCCATTCTATATATGTACGATGTGTACATATCATTAATTTTCATCCGGCATAAATTCACATATATTCAATGAATCATTAATTTTTATTATTTGTTATCATTTATTATGTAAGTGTTCAATAATAATCACATAAATCGTGTACATATATAGGCAATCTCTTGAGGTATATTACGGTTAAATGATATGCTGGAAAAATAAGAAAATTAAAACATGAACATTATGTATGTATGTAGATAAGATATCAAGAGCAAAAAAATCGATTTGAATCACGAACCAATAATTCATTTTCGATATTTTCTTTTCGAAGGCGATGCCTTCTTTTTATACACACATACATCCAAACACTATACTATAGACTCTATTATTGTTATTACTATTATGTATATGTTGGCAATATAAGTATATTGCCCCTTGGGATTGATACGTACAGTAGTTTTACTCGTTTTTGCTCGATTGTATTTTATTCGATATCGATTAGAAAATATTGGCTGTTGGAAGGAATGGAATAAAAACTTTGGCAGCACAACACTCTGGTATTGTAAGGTTTGAGTCGTTAAATGTTTTTTTTTTATTATTAGAATATCAGACGATGGTTGATCCCCTCGTCTCTCAACAATGCTTATGTATTGTTGTGGAAGAGTTTGAAATTGGTTTTACCCAGAATTCTATTTATGGTATAGTAAACTTTATGGCATGATGCTCTTATACAGTGATATAACGATGATGATATGGTTTGGTGATTATTGTGAATTGTGTAAAATTGTTGAATCCGTATGAGCGTCGAATGAAAAAAAACATCGAACCAGATGTTGTTGACATGCAACAATTTTTTTTAATGATTTCTCAAGATTTATTTATAAATTCTACTTTCAAAGCTCTACAAGTCGCCAGTTAAAGTGAAATGGAAGTCACTCGAGTATGTAGTTAAAATTTGTTGTTTATGGCGAAGCACATTGTGAATAGTTTTGACTAGCATCTCTCTACTGTTTAGCATTTTTCAAGACACTATAATACAAGCTCAAAGAATGAAGCACCATAGTGCCACCAAAATATTCAGTGTTTTTGATCATTAAAAAGATTGTCTGAAACCATTTAAAGCGTGGATATAACGTTAATTTAGAAACTTTCTTCCAATGGCCAAAGAAACTAAATATCATTTACATAAAAAATGCTAGCCTCGCTAAATTTTCAATATAAACTGTAGGTGAAAGATACACAAATGGCACGAGCAACAACCACTTGTAGATAAATTTGCAGTGTCACAAGCAGACGATTCAGCCCAAAAACTCTAACCTGTCAGGATCGCGTGTAGGTGCGTTTCAATCTTGTTTGGATTTATATTACCAGCTTTGAAAATAGGGTTACTTCTCTTGGAACTTACGACCTGACAAATTGGTCTATATGCACCAATACAAGTCCTGGTTAATGTCTTTAAATTAGATAGAATATAAATAATATTTTCAACGGCCAAGCCACACCCAATACATCATACTCTCTAAAATCTTAAAAACAGACAGTATATAACTGGTAACCACAGTGATCGACAAAAACTACTGCAGTTGATTTGAATATCCTACTTTTCAAACTACTCCATAGCCCAGAATCACTTGACTGTTCTGGAAAAGAATAGCTACACCACTTAACCATCTTTAAATTGTGTAACATTGCATACTATTGGAATATGCAGTCAACATCCCCGCATCATGTCGTGGGAGACACCCAGTGAATACACACCATGGGAACACCCAGGTGTGTATGTCTAATATTTCCGCACAGCATATATGATATCTGATGGTGAGTCTGAAGCTAAACAACCCCAAAAATTATATACGAAAAATATTGATAGTACTTCCGTTTCATTAGCTAATCCAAATCCACACTATATGATTAAAGAGCTTCTTACGATGAAAACAGTCCCAAAATCAATTTAACCATCAGATATTTGAATTTATCCAATATCAAACCTTATTTTGTTTACTAGTATCATCACAACAGAAATTGGAAATCAATAAGTCGAGGTCCTCTCAAAAGCTTTTAATAAGGTTAAAATGGAACATAGGGTTAGAAATAATGGTTGCTATCCCGAGTGTAGTTATTACGTTCCTAAATCGAGTTCAGTATCTTCTCACATTGGTATAAGCTAAATCTAGGAAATTGCTGAGCTTTATAAAGAATAAGTTTCAACCGAAAACCGTCATTTATAATTTTTTGTATATGAAGGATTGCTGGACAAAGAAGGATTTCACCTGTCAAGAATTTTGGATGTGTGGGAGGAGGCAAGTTTCTGCAAAAATATTAATTTATTAATCGACTTTTATTTTTTCGGATAGCATCCTTTTTAGTTTAATTGGCTACTATTTCTTCCTTGGAACACATAACCAGAGTTTCGAATACGAAAAACAACGTCAGAAAATTATTTGTGATTTGAATGTTATGCACAACGTTGAGATTTTTATTTTTTTTTTTTAATGAAGTGGAATTGGTGTAGCCTAACGTACGATATAATAACTCTAATCGGTAAATTGATCTTCCTTCCAATCTTCTACCACACAATAGACATATGCTTTTAAACGTGTTAGTCTCTAAGTCTTAATATGTCGACACAGCGGATCCACTGAAAATATGTCTACACAACCGATCTAACAACAGATACCAATATGGATTAACTGTTGAAATGATGACTGTATTGCCATTGAAATCACGTGAAACAATGACATTCCAAACTTATCATTTCCAACCACCTTTGACATTTCTCGATGGTTAGGTCATGTGTGGTGACCTCTAGACAGATACGTTAGTAAAATATGTTTGTTACAAACTTCTCAAGCTTTGTGCAGTTCATATACATATACATAAATATAATAATCAATGGGCACTTATTGGCATTACCTACAACCCTTAATATACTTTTATAAAGTGTTTATGTACATACACACAAAAAATATAACAAAATCTCTGACCCAAACAAAAATATAAATCCACTTTGGTAAACTTTGAAACAATTTACAAAACTAAACAAAAAAAACAAACTTTTCGTTCCTCTTTTGTTTATTTATAATTTGTTTGTGTTATCTAATAATCCCTTTTCACCTTAAATAAAAATAACTTTTAAAAAATCATTTAGAACAACTAAGCTCATATATTTAGAGCTACTTTACACAAACATACCTCACTAATACCCAAAGGTCAATCATTCCTACACAAACACCTCCCCCCCCAGTCACACCCACACATAGGTACATATACATAAAACATATAACATAAAATAACATAAACAAGAGTTTTGTGTGTATTCCCAGGCTAAAAATAAAATGTAAACACATAAAGCTTTGTGCTACTGCTAAAATACTAATAATAATTAATTAATTAAAAATAATAATTTTTATTAGCTTGTAAAAATTAAAAAACAAAATTATTATAATTCTAAATATTATAATACTTTTATTGAGAATTTTGAAATGACAACAATAACAATCCATCATATAATGTACACAATTTTTAATTTAATGTATATGCATTAATAAAGCTTTATTAAGCTCATGAGACAAATCACAATTAAAATGGTTTCAAAATAAATAAAATTAAATAATTATATATTATTATAAGTATTATTGCCACAAAATAGAATTATTCTATAATGGGATGATAATCTGGATTTTGTAAGATTATCACAAAAAGCTTTTATTACTGTCAAATATTGAAAATCGATCGGGTTTTTATAAATAATTACATGAGTTTTGAAAAATTTGTTTACTGAAATTCGAGTTATAAAAATAAATTAAAGCACATTAATATTAATTAAATTTGAGCTTTTTGGTGGAAGCTCATTGTTTCGTAGCTTTTAAAATCAAAGTAATTCGGTATATGTCCATGTTTTATCATGCACGTGTCGTAGAAGAATTACGTGACAATAACAGAGGGATTCATGTTCTTGGAAATAAAGCTCACCTGGTAGATTTGATGAGGAATGGGGTCTTTCTTCTCGACAATAAAGTAGTCAATGTTTAATTGAGTCTAAACTCGATTTAACATTGGAACGCTGGATATATACAATAACTCATCAATGAGTCCAATACCATGGTGGTTATTGGTTTTTATTAATTATCCTGCAAAAAGTTATTTTTTAAAAAGCTTTCGTGATTCCTGTTCATCGAATCGGTTTAATTGCTTTGTGGTGGTTGTCAGTTGTAACAAATTTTACTGGTTATTAAATAACGTTTAAGAAGATAAATAAGTAAGAGCAAATCTTATCATAGTGTTCAATAAGTATGGTATCTAAACTTTCTAACCTTTATTTGAAATGGTTAATGGTTATCAAACTTATATAAGAGGAAATGAAATTAAATTTCTCATTTGTCTTGGATATGGTACGAGCTTTTGGTCCAACAATTTTGGCCCAAAGTTTACCTTCCAATTTCTTACAACTATCCCATTTAGTGGCAATGTTGGATAGTACAATAAAACCCATCGATGCTGTGTTAAATGGTATGGCAGTGTAATTGGACCAGTATTATACTTGTTGTACACAAACTTCTTACTTATAACCAACCTAATTACAGTATCAACATTTAGATATAAAACAGCCAGTTTGATTTCTCCTGAAAATTTTATATTGCTCCAAGAAAACTACAAAGCTTTCTGAACAAAATTGAGGATTGGCTTAAGACATGTGACTTAGCTTATATACTTTAAAGTTAAATAACTTAGTAAAAGTCAATTCCTAGTTGTTGACATAACACAGTCATTTTGGTTGCCCATAGAAGTTTTCTATTGCTCCAAGAGAATCGGTAAAGCTTTTTGAACTAAATTGAGGGTTGGCTTAAGACAAGTGGCTTAGCTTTAATACTTTAACGTCAAATAATTTTGTTAAAGTTAACATCTAGTTGTTTACATAACATTGCCATTTTGGTTTCTTATCGAAATTTTAAACTACATAGCTTTCTTAACAAAATTGAAGATTGACTAAAAATATGTTACTTAGCTTAAATACTTTAAATTCAAATATCTAAGTTAAAGTCGACACGAAAACCATTTTGCTTTCTGTATAAAAATGTCAAATTACTTCAAGAAAAGTATAATGCTTTCTGAACAAAATTGAACATTGGCCTTAGACATGTGACTTATCTCTAATACTTTAAGGTCAAATACCTAAGTTACATTCAACACCTAGTTGTTGACATTAAACAGCCATTTTGTTTTCCTTTTAAAATGTTAAATGACTCCAAGAGAACTATAAAGCCGTCTCAAGACAGTTTAAGCCATGTGACTTAGCTTAAATACTTTAAAGTTAAATACATAAGTTAAAGTTAAAACCTAGTTGTTGACGTAACACAGTCATTTTGGTTTCCAATAAAAATTTTAAATTGCTCCAAGAGAACTATAAGCTTTCTGAACAAAATTGAGGATTGTCTTAAGACATGTGACTTAATTTAAATACTGGAAATTTAATACCTAAGTAACAGTCAATAAGTAGCCTTTTTGGTTTCCCATAAAAATAAAAAATTGCTTCAAGAGCTTAATAAAATTGCTTCAAGAGTTCAATAAAGCTTTTTGAACAAAATTGAGGATCGGCTTAAGACATATGAGTAAGCTTAAATACTTTAAAGTTTAATTCCTAAGTTAAGGCAACCACCTATTTGTTGCCATAACACAGCCAATGTGGATTCCCATAAAAATGTTAAATTGCTTCAGGATATCTACAAAGCTTTGTGACAAAATTTAGGATTGGCTTAAGGTTTAGCTTAATTACTTTAAAGTCAGATACCTAAGTTACAGTCAACACTTAGTGTTTGACATTACACATTTTCTTCCTCGTGAAAATTTTAAATAGCTCCAAGAGCCGTCTCAACAAAATTGAGGATTGGCTTAAAACATTTCAATTAGTTTGATTATTTTTTTAAGTGAAATACCTTAGTTACAGTCAACACCGACTTGTTGACATATCGCCGTCATTTTTGTTTCCCATACAAATTTTAAAATGTTCCAAGAGACCTACAAAGCTTTCAGAACAAAATTGAGGATTGGCTTAAGGCTAAGATTTATTAATTTCAAACCAACAAACTTAATT
This sequence comes from Tipula lateralis, assembly GCA_963932295.1. Taxonomy (NCBI): domain Eukaryota; kingdom Metazoa; phylum Arthropoda; class Insecta; order Diptera; family Tipulidae; genus Tipula; species Tipula lateralis. The sequence goes on along the minus strand of OZ010737.1, from coordinate 187,480,331 downwards.
TTAGGTCAACATCTACTTTATAGTCAACACCTATTTAGAAAGAAGATTTCGGACACATGGGAGCATACTCGATATTCTGATGTGCATAAACTTATAAGAAGGAAATCACAATTGCTCTTTCATTTAAGATGAAATCAGAGATTACAATTTAAAATACTTTTCAAAACTACATACACACCGAAATGCATTGGCAATCGGATTTAATACCATGTCAACCTGAAGGTACGAGCAATACGAACGGAATATTTATTTGTCGTCGAGTGACTAATTTGACAGCTGTTCTATATTAAAACTGATAGTGAAAAGGCGGGTGCCTTGGCTAAAGCAAACTGTCATATATATACTGTTCACCCACAAAAAATTCCAAAAATAACAACATCAACGTAATTAATTTGTTTTAGTTATTTTATTTTCGATAAATAAGAAAAATAAATTAAGAAAATATCTAGACAACATAATGAAACCAAAAAAAGCTCTCGATTTATAATACAAATAAAAATAAGAAATCATTCAATCTATAATTTTTATTTTATTTCTTATTTTATATATAGCTGAGAGAGATTAAAAATAAATAAATAAATAACTAGAAATTCGGTAAACTTGAGATAAAAATATATACACAGAAGCAATAAGACAGTATATAAGTGTGTACAAAATAAACTTGAAGCTTTAATTTTCCACTTCAACAAATATTGGAAAATAATTATTAAAAATGTTTGTTGTCGCTTTATTTGTTGTTGGTGGTGCTTTCAAGATAAAATATATAAAGTTTTAAAATAAAGTTTGGTTTTAAAGATTTGGGTGCGGTATTATATTATTACTTTTGGATGATTTGAGATGCTGTGAATGTGATAAATAAAAAATCGAAATCGTATCGTGTCGAGAGCAGCAAAATGATACACGGTTTTCGAATGTGTAAATCAAAATTAATCGAATGAGCTTTAATCGGTATAGATAATATGCTCGAAAGTATTATTGATTATGCGTGTGTATACTGTGTGTAGGAGTGACGTGTACACGGTGGTATAATTTATGCCTCTCAGTCAATTTGATAAACTGTATGTGACTTATGCTATAACTCAATTTAACGAGCTTTTTCACTTCGCGTTAGATTCAGCTGAATTGATTGATTTAATTGCTAAATAAAGTAAAGAGTAATCTGTTTCATTCACAATAACTCCCACTAAACATTGAGACCTAAATAACTGAAGAGGTATATTCTTCGTGTATTTAAGTGTGATTCAATATATTATACTCCTAGAACACCTGAAATGACAACAAGACTTAAACTGGAAAAACCCGTATTTCCTTTAGATACCCCTAGAGATAAGTGCATGTAAAGTGAGACCAAGTACGCATGTCGGCGAAGTCGCCCAGAAGCACATATCTACACATCTTCGATAATGACACACTTAAGTATATTATTTAATGATTAACGTTGACGCCCTTAACGAAAATTCGATATTCTAGAACCATATGTCACTAAACTAGTTGTTTCAGAATCATTTGAGTGATAATTTGATTTTCTGTCAACATCTTCTTCGAACCTAGTTCTATAAACCTACCAAAACAAAATTCTATGGAGTAAAATATTAATAAAGTCAATGGTGATGTCTTAAATTTCCGACACTAAAATTATTGAATATTTTAACTGAAAAGCATTTTTAGAAATATTTAGGCTAAAAGAAATGACCGATATGGCTAGAACAGTGAATTAAACTATTACCAAATCGTTAATATTGACCTATCAATTTACAATTTTTACCAGTACCTTATATAAGAATCGTTACGACATGATATATATAGGTTAAAGATCGATGCTACTTATAATTTCTATTTTGGTTTCAATTTCAGTGATTGGCCAAGAGGAGTGGCTGATATGATTAGAACATTCAACTTAACTATGCATTATTATTAGAATTGAAATGTGCTTCGTTCGTAAATATGATCCGAATCGAATGCGATCATTCGATAGATTGTGTTATTAAAGTTGTATCGACGCATTGTCAGTAGTTATAGTCAGTATTTCAGCACTGGTTTTATATGTTGAATATGATAATTTAAAACCTGATGTAGTCACTTTACGGAAACATTCTTGATACTACATAGTCATAAACAAGTACACTTATACGAGAAATTCAAACTCAAAGCCTCCAGAGTAACGCCATCTATTGACAGGTATCGATAAACTAATTCAGTATTGATCACCTCGAATGCTTACTTATATATGCAGTTTCAGAAAAAGCTGAGTTGTGTTTAGAATTATCACAACTTAAAGCTTTTCAGACGTTAAAGAGCATAAAGTATGTAAATAACTTAAAAGCTTTTGATATAAAAGAAAAAGCTTTTATTATAAAAATTAATTTACCAACAAGTATTTTCTATAATATCGTTCAAATCTAGAACGAGTTATAGGATCACTTCGACTCCCAAACAGATTGTTTAAGCGATTAGATTATACAACTAATTAAAGTTTAGAACTAATCCGTTTCATTTGAGTACATCATAACATTTGAAACTCAGTTCAAATAGTAACAACCCCAATTATTTATCGTATCACTATCAGAGATTATCCTATAGAAAGCTGAAAAGCTCAAAAATTATTCTTATTACTATTTCTATGCATCACTACACACGCTTTTCAAATTTTAAAACCGCTTTTAAGCCCAATAAGTACTTGAACATCATAAATATACTCAAAGCTCATAGTAGATATATTTGTTTGTATAAACATGTTATGGAATAAATTGTCAACGACTCGAAACTTTTTTCCAAATTTTTTTTATGAAAAGCTCAAAACTGAAAACTAACAAATAAAACGTCGGTATATTACAGTTGTAAAACTTTTTGGTTTTGTAGGGCTTTAGATCTATGCTTAATTTTGTTTTATCGTTCGCAAACGAAATTCAATAGAAAAAGTTTGTTGTTTTGCCGAATAAAAGTTTTTGATTCCGTTGGTAAAACTGAATAATAAAAGCTTTCGAAATTATTTATAGAATTTTATTGTTTTTAAAAGATTTTACGTTTCCATATAAATAAGTACATAATATGTTGTTATGTCAACGAAATTAGGTTGAATTATATTTGAGCTTTTTTGTCATTTTTTTTTTTGTTATAATATCTTCATCATAACAACGAATTTTCATTAAATATTTTCATGGCAGGAAATTAAATCTACCAACAACAATCGTTTCGAACACTTTAATCTTTTGATTAATTAAAAATAAAATTTCTTGAAGCGATACACACACACATATATACATGTATAAGGTGATGTGCGGTGTTACAGTGAGAAACAGCTTTCTTTTTTGGTGTTTCGAGCGAATTATGGAAACGGGATCGATAAGGAATGAGAACGAGATGGGTAAATGACAGGATTTATTAGATTTTTCTTATCTTACTCGATTTATTTTATTTTTACGTCATTGTGCTGTGCTTTATTTTAATATAATAACTTTATAAGAATGACATGGTGTTAGATTAAATTTTTATTCATGGAAGGTGTTATCCAAAAATGTCAAATTTTATTAAACATTTTGTTGTTGTAATAATTTGTGTGTGTGTGTGTATCTATCCATCTTCTACGAAACATAAAATAATAGAATTAAATTATTATTTTGTGTATGTATATACGTTTATGTACCATATAGTCTTAGTTACTCGTCACACGCTTCTAATCTATGATCTAGTTTTTGTGTTGTATTTCAGAAACTTTTACATATTTTCAAGCACAATACAAAGCTTTAAATTATTTATTTATTTATTATATTTAGTTGATAGATTAAACAATGATATCAACACACACAGTGACTGTGAATGATTAAGGACGAGGTGATGAGTATATATGGTTAAACACTGTCATGTTCATTATTTGTTCGAGTGATTATAATACGGATTATGCGATTTGTATACAACTTTGGGTGCGGTTTGATTTTCTTTTGTTTTGTAGATAGGAAAACCTTTATACGTGAAATAATTTAGATTTAAATTTAAAATTAATTAAAAGTTATTTCGTTGCTTCTAAATCAAAACCTTTGGATGGTTTCAAAAAGCTTAGTGCATAACCAGTCACCACTAGCCACCATTACTTAAATCTACCTTGAACTGGTTGAAATCAAACTAAATCACTGATGTACTGACAAAAGTCTTGTTTTTGAATGATCTACGATTCCCAATCGATCATGTATATTATTCGTGTGATTTTTCCAAAGAAGCTCTCAGATTGCATCATAACATAAAATCTTGGTCAGTTATACTATTCTATAAATAAAAAAGCTTTCTTTGACTTTTGCTAATTAGCACCATAGTTGGTAAATTTCTGGAATCGCTCCATGTTATTTATTATTTTCTGATTCTTCTACAGTCGAATCATCATATGATTTCATAAAACTTCATCAATTTATGGGTTCGTTCTGATTGTATATATTTTACATCAGATTGAAATACAACTACATATGTACATCAGCTAGTGCGGTCACATTAGGTTTGAAGTATCTCATTTTACCAACTGAACCATCCATATACTTCTAGGATTCGATGATTAGTGCCTCTATACCAATTCGTCCTTAACTCGTAACTATGTAAAGGAATCACTATTTAACATCAACAATTAACTGCTCAAATATAGTCAAATATATAGGCCTACTGAGCTAAGAGCTTTTTACTGTCTTGGTGCTCATTATTTAATTTGTTTGTTTTGAGAGTGCATTGAACCCTAAAAAATTTCAACTATAATATTTTTAACCCGGTCAAGGCACTTCTAACTCAAAATATCCTTAATCGACTGTAAATCATTCAGCGGAGGATGTATATAGTAGACCGGAAACAACCTCTATTCGGTAAGCTGCCTATAAGTTTCCTGGAAACAAACTTAACAGAGGTTGCCCATCCATGATTGATTTATTACACCTCTGAAGTAGTTACTAGATAAGTAAGCTCCACTAAGGAGAAAACGACGAAGAATCACACAGCATTTCCCTGAAATGGCGACCATTGTAACATCATCTGAGCTACATTTTGCCTTACTCTGTTCGCTTGATTCTTTCTTGCATACCTGTAATGTTATAACATAGAATAAGGCCACAGGTCCCTACTTGCTTCAGTTGGCAATTCAACAGTGAAATTTCATACTGTGAAATTGAGTTGCCCTTTAAAAGCTTCGTGCTTATTCTTGTCAAAAGTTAATTTGCTGAACTCTCACAATCAAATAACTTAATGGAAATTAAATCTGGTCTCTATGACAAGCATCATCAGTGTGTTCGAGTTTATAACATCACTCATACTAACGTTCATCTGTAATATTAGGTTATGGCCTACATAATTCGGAAAATGAATTTTAATATAAGAATTTTTCAATTAAATTTCCGCTCTCTATAAATTCCATTTTAATGAGAAAATCATCTCAAGATTTCAACGTGAAGAAAATATGACCACAACAAATACCAATTTAAAATAATTTGTATATAATCCTCGTTTGAACGTTTAACGTCTAACATCCCTGTTTACATACCTGTTTAATTTCCGTGAAACAAAACAACGTTCGCGCGGCCTACACCCACATATAAGAATAAAATTATCAAATTGTCACCCCAAACACCCGTCCCATCGCTCATATAACGACCGAACGAACCGACAAACCACGGTTAGCATGACTAAAATATAAAAAAAATTTTGGTTCAATTTTAGCACATTTTTATTCATTTCCGGTAAATTGTTGGCTGCTGCTAATTTAATCGGTGGTTTAATCAACATTTTCTTATGTTCCTCTCGCGTCTATTCACCTTATACAAAATACACTGTAATATTATAATTTTCATGTTGGGATTTTCTTTTTCTCGTCTGTCTTCTGTTCGGTACATCATGCAAAATTATTCAGCTTTTCATTACCGAAATAAATAAAATAATAATTTTCAATAATTAAACATTAACAGATTTGTTAAATATTAAATTTTGTGTTGGAAAATTATCATCTCGTCCCATCAAGCAGCCTTGTTGAGTAATGAGTACAAATTGAAAAGCATTTTCATGTTTTTGTTGAATTGAAACAAGAAATTAGTACGTTGGTGACATAAGATGTTATGTCACAGACACACAATCGAATTTGTCTACAACATTAAAATTGACATCGACAACAATTAACTTCTATTTCAACATTAATTTAAATTAAGTGTAAAGTTAATTAAATTATGTTTTAAATGTAAGATAATTAAGGTTATGTTATATGTAAGATGAGGACAAATAAATCTTCTGTTAAGTGTTGCAGTCATTACAATAAACGAAAGAATCAGCAGGATATAGGGAACGGGCATCCCAAAGCTTTCCTTGAGCTTTAAACATTCAATGCTCGACATTAAGTCGATACATCTCTAATGATCAGGCGACCTTGACCAGTATATACCCGATCATCCAATACAAATTGGTCAACATTTATTACAAAAAATTTATTTATCTGTTTCTAGTCAGGACAGAGGTTCTCAACCTATACATGGAAACGGACCGATGAAGGATAATATTAGAACTCTACTACAGATTTCTACAAACGTTCATTTACTTAAGGTCCAGACCACAAACAGCTGCTGGCTTTAAAAATTGTTTTGTCCTGCTTGTCCGAGTTTTTGATATTGGTGGGTGTCCATGGTCTTACTCGTTTTTATTCAGACGAACTTTATTACTTTGCACAGATATAAACCACTAACGATGTTTGTTGGGTTAAGTCGTAGCAATAACTCTTGTAACGGATCGCTTTCAATACCAATGATTATATTTTCTTCACATGATCGCTTTGGACATTTTTAAGGTGATCAAAATAACTTCGATGTGATCAGCTACTTTTGTCAATTTAGCGCTTGGTATATTCATACGCAACTAGTAATTATAAGTAATGTTTCACTCACTGTTAAATTTTGTACCATACGTTGGAAACTTGAAATTCTACCCACCTCCACGAGTTATTCCATCGTTTGTTGTTGCCTTTCAATATCCGAGGATTCTCTGCATGATAAATTACTAGCAACTGTTACTTATAGTCATCAGCATCATTCATTCCGGAGACAATCTGAAATAGTGATCTTTTCTCTTTCGAAATAATTGTCCTAGATGTCTCATCAACATTTTAAAACTGCTGAGGGTATAACCACCAATAAAACGTGTACACAAGCTATCCCCTCTTATGTCGTCAAATTATGCAGTGAATATCGTCTTATATAATCGACCAAACCAGCATTTGCTCGCTATATGGTTCTGACTGCCAAGATTCTCCGTGTATAGTTATTAGATTTTCGTAATGTGTCCCAGCCTTCTGTTGGATATTTAAAATCCGGCACATTTCTTTGAGATTGCCGGTATATCCAAATTTCTTCTATTACCTTGTCACACAATGTTTTGCTATTGCCAAAGTCATTGCCACTACCATAACTTATCTAAAACTCGGGGTTGTACATGATTGCCATCAACGTGAAAAATACCGAATAGATATCGCGTTTCAGTATAAATGGACAGTGGGCAGTTCGGGACTTGTTCTCATTTCTAGGGTTATTCAGAAATAAAAATACAAATTTTTCAAGTAATAGACTTGAAGATTGCCGTATTTGAATAGTCTCTGTTGCCGATTTACACCAACCAAAAGATAAAACAAAACAAGATAAAAAACCACCTGACATATAATGCATTAGCGGTTGAGATAAATTGAGGTGTTCAGTGGGGTACCTAACCTAGAACCGGAGCAAAATCCAAAAACTATTACCAATAATTGTTGTGCCGCGTTATATGGTGGGAAAACCGTAGAGAGGGGCATGTAGGCCATGTAGAGAGGGAATTGTGCGTGAGAGCAAACACAGGTGATACAAGTTATAGACATTGGACCGAGAGTGTATGAGGAGGCGCAAACTATTTTTTTTTAAAAGTATTTTGACAAAAAAAATAGTTTGTCAAAATTTATTTGTCAAATAATATCTGGAAGGACTTACCACCCCAAAAGCACACCTCGGACTTCATATAGTAACTCCGGAATAGTCTGTGAGGATACCATCTCATGACTTAGTGATAGAATATAAAATGTTAGTAGCTTGCGGAGAACAGAAAATGGTATGAGTGGGTGTCGTTACAAGGCATTCAAAAAATTTTACTGCCGCTTTCACCGTTCTTCAAAGGTCGATTTGAGAAGGAAAAGTGATGATTTGAATGGATGACTGTTATGATCAGTATACTTCGTGATAGTTTGCCACTAACTGTGTGTTCCATATACCAACTCTCAATGATTGTACAAAAAGCTAAGGTCTCGGTTTTTAATGGTTTTTGCGTCACTGTATCAGCTCTTGATTGGTGAAGTATTCGTTCTGTACCACAAGCGTATTAGAAAGCTTATCCATAATTAATGCAAGCACCTAGGTAGCTCTGTGAAGATAAGACATTCGATTGAGAAATTAGGAAAGTATGCGACCCTCGATGGTTGAGTTGTCATCCGACCGTTTAATAATTTTTTCTACATCAACTTACATTTATCGTCTATATAGGTCATTCTTCTGTTGATCTACTTAACTAGACAAATATCTTTAATTAATTATTTGTGGTTTACGATGTTTGTGTGGTATCGGATGATAGATTTTTATTTATCTTTAATATAATTTGTAATTTAAGACATTTTGGTTTTCGTCTCTTTTCAGGTGGGTGATTAGACCAACTATTTTTATTAATCTGTTATCATTTGTATTCTGGTGAGTATAGATATAAAACATTTCAATTAAATCATTTATTATTTGGCAATACAAAATTCTTAGAATATCGAAATATATCAAATTACATGCGTCTAGGGATGAAAACAACTTTTTATCCAGCCATTAACACATCTCCTTCATTGTTTTCAACCACATTCCGCAATGAGCCACTATACCAAGCATATTACCTTGGAACTCACGAGTTTTTTATTGACGTTGCAAAGTAGAATAATTTATCAGATGGATGAACTGTGCACCCTCTATATCTCGAGTTGAGTTGAAGCAAACCATTCAACTGATGCTGAAGTGAATTCAAATTAATTTACAAGTCTAATTACAGCAGGTGTTATAGAGTAAGACGAAATATTGGATTTTCAGTAGGATTCAGTAGGAATTTTCTTTGATCATTCACTATATGTAATTTTATTTAGTCAACTACACAAACATTGGCAGCGAAATGATCACATTGGATCGATCTGTTACGTTTCATTCATAAAACCGTTTGTGTTATCGCATCACATATGACTACAGGCTACTTTGCATCATTCGACAACGTCTTCTACTATCCGCTGATTTTAAATAGCATCTACGACGGTGTAGTGAGAAGTCTGGTAAAATTGCAACAGATGGCACCACAACAGCAAATCCCAGATCTCATGTGTCACTAGAAAAAGTTAAAATTTGCAGATAGATCTGACAGTCATTTCAGTTTAGAAAGCCAATTATTTTTTGCAAACGTGGAAAAAGGCGAAAGGCGTGGAAAATTCGGTATTATGGAGATTTTTGGCCATTAAAATGATTCACATGTGGTTTACTGATTTTGGTTGTAACCGTACAAGCCCAAATGAAATCGAACGTTCGGTGTACACCCAAATGAAGTTACCCACCAATAAAGGTTGATAAAATTCATGATACAGCATTGCAATACCACAGAGTGAAAGTGTGCAAGATTTGGGTGCCACGTTCACTTACAATCGACCAAAAACGCATAAGTGTGACAGAGGCAGGTTTGGTGATGTTTAAGCGAAATAAAAAGGAGTTCTTGCGTCAATTCATAACTGTGAATGATCTATCATTTTAAAAAGTGGATTCTACTGGCGAATATGCACCGAAAAAGTCAAGGTCATGGCCACAGTTGTTTCAATTACGTTTGAAAGAGGAAAACAGTCAACGTCTCGAATATTACTGCGACTTAAACCACAACTTGGCTAAACAAAAGTTTCTTCCAGCAATGCACGGGTGCACACGTGTGTAGTTGCCACGGCCAAAATTCATGAGTTACGCTTTGAAAAGCCTTAACATTCACCATATTCTCCAGACTTAGCCTGCTTCGTCTATTTCCTGTTTCCAAACTAGATGAAATGGCTCGGTGGCAAGAGATTCGGCTCTAATGACGAGAAAGAATGTAACAAACACCTACAAGGTGACTGAAAATGTTCTCAAACATTTAAATTTAAAGTTAGTATGCAGCACAAAAGTGGATCTGCGGTATTTTGGCGTTTGTTTGAGATGGTCGACACTTTGGTATTTTTTTGTTCCAATCTTGCTCTTCAAAATACCTCAAACCGAGAACTCTAGCGCATTTGCATGCAGTGAATTTCGTGCAGTGGAAAATGGAAATGAACCGCGGAACGTTGCTTCTCAGCCAATCTTCAGAATCCTGTTGAAATGAGGCTCTGCGGCCAAAATTTATTATTCTCAAGATTTCAACACTCTCTCCAAAGTTTCAATGATCCCGATTAATTTGAGAATTTATCTTGATGCCACGTTCGAAAAAAGTGAGCGAGGAACGGCTTACGGAGCCCAAACCATCCTCATCGGCGGCGCTTGGTTTCGAGTGGCAATCCGTGGGTCCGAATTTTCAGTAGAACAGCCATTCAACTAAATCCGGTCATTTTACTTCACATATTCTTAAATTCGGCAAATCGCCACTTTCGTCCAAACGTAGCAACTCCTATACTCTTTCCACTCTTACTTTTTTTGAGCATCGGTCAGACCATACGTTTTATGGAATTTCAAGGCCTTTAGTCCACAAAATGGACAAAATTCCTTGAAATTTCATAAAACCCATTATCTTTAAATATGAGCTGCATCCGGTCGAGCGAAATGTTCGCCTCTCGAGTTACTGTTGCAGTGCGTTTCGGTACACCACCATGGCGTTTTGCAATGCTGCCAGTATCATTATAACGATTTATGGTGCGATACACAAATATTTTATTCACATGCAGATGTTTTAACTGGTAAACAATCATCGGCTGTGGTTTTCCAGCCATACATAGGGCAATTACACTATTGCACTTGAATTCCATAGCGAATAACTGTTTCTGAATATTTCCCGCACTATAATATTCTTTAATAAGCTTGTAAACAATGGAATGAACTGCCATCACTGGTTTGACAACAATGACAGTCTGAAGTTGGTAATACTTCGTGTCAGGCACCCTGTATTTTGGTTCGTTGGAGAAAACGTATCATTCCGCGGGGATCGAAAACTTGCAAAAACGTTGGACTAAGTGTATCGAGCTTTTTGACCGAAAATATTATTTCTTGTTTTTACCAGACTTCTGACACAGTGACACAGTGAAGCACATTCAAACGTCAGTTGAAGAAGTAAGATACTGATTCGAATCTAATGTCTTCTATTCCCAAATAAATCAATTCCCTTTCGAAAATTTTAAATTGAGCCACCGGGTGGTAGGAAAGTGAGTTCACCTATATGTACCGAAGATACAATATCTCATCAATAAACCATTCATTTCGTATAAAGCGATTTTGCTACGAGCAGTAAAAAAAATCATTAAATAATGTTCTCATATTACATTAAAATCCAAAAACATAATATTTTGCGAAGCATATTTTTGGGTTGCCATCGTATCCATTGCGTTTACGACGAGTTAGATGGTGCAAATCTACATTTCTATATATAATGAAAAGGATGGGTGTTGTGCTTGTGTTATACGTCAGTACTCGTGCATATATTTTGTTTCGGAGTTTGATTACATACAGAAATTTTAGGTAACTGATGTTATTTTGTCAATCTACAAAGCAAACAAACAAACATTCACCCACATAAAAATGGATCATTCGCCATCATATATCACCATTCTATCAACAATAAAATAAAATACGTGTCACATAAAATATTTCAATCTTATATAACATTTTGGTTAGGATTTTGAATGTATATAAACGTAATCTGTAGACATGACATCTGAAATTAAAATAAAATACAACCGAAATGTAATATTCTGGTTACATCTGTACATGTATCATCCATACTGACCATATAGCTATGTGTATACAAATGTTGCCCATGCATAAAATACAAAAATATTTCGTGTATCATCAATCTTGTATTAAGGTTTGAATTACCAACTATTTGTGTCTCCTCAATCACGATGTTGCGATAACAGGGACATGAACGTTTATAACATATTATACATTTGGCTAAATACGTTGAGATTTTTTGCGTTATTTTGGGTATATAGTGGCCAGTTGGGCGATATTATATATCAAAATTTGTTTACCAACATGAGGGATGATTTATGATAATTTTACGAGAATCTGATTCCACTAGATACCATATATTAGCATTGTTTTAGGCATGATACGCAAATTAATGCAAGACAAATGAGTATAAGGTTGTGAGGGCAAGATGAGATGATTTAATCATGTTCCATGGCTTATCCGATTTTATATCCCCAAATAAGTAACGAATTTGATCTTCTAGATCGAACCATAGAATATCATCCCATTAGCCTATACCATTAAGCAATCCCGATAGGACCTCGAACCTCATATATCTCCAAATAAATCGGATTGAAAACTCGTATTTTGTCTGCGTATGTACTATAAAGGCGCGGACATGCTTCTGAAAACCACATCTGAAGATGTCATCAGATGAGGTCATTTACTCTATCGACCATAATCAGACTATTAAACATTCGCTATGAGCTTTGGAACACATCAAAGTTATGAGCTTTGGATCTTTGGCATCTGCATAAAAGGCATCCACCATTGATATGTACTCGACACTATAATACTTGCTCTATACATACATGTGCTCAATGTAATTTTTTGCTCTAAAAACATTTTTGGCGTATTTTGGACTGTGGTGGACTCAGAAACTAATGATCGACGATTCTATGATCGAACGAGTAGCTGTCTTGACATTGCATAGTGCTAAGAGAACTCCGATCATTTTCTTTATCAAAGAATGAATATGCTTTTTAGTCACTACTTACCAGTACCAAAATACTTGCGAAAAGCCATTTGGTCTCTGCTTCTTGTAGTTTGCTTTGGTTTAGACCATGAACCCGCACTATGAGTATTTTGGGATTTTTTCGGTTCTATTTAATTCTAGCCTGGAATTTAAGTGGTCTCTGTTCTCTGCATCAATTTTTTAGATTAGTCAGATGATGTTTAAACAAAATCAGTTCCTATATATATATTTTTTTTGTTGCGTGGCTGCTACCGCATACTTAGACCTGTGACGGTCCGTTGTGATTCCACAGGATCTTGAATATACGGCTATAGATCCAATTTACGTATAGAACCGCATTGCCTAGCTCCATGTCAGCCTATATAGTACTAACAGGGACGATGAGACGGCCTATGGACTATAAACTCAACAGGGGGTCGTGTTCATTCACTCCTCTGATCGCACCACCCAAACGATCGATGGTGAAAAAACCCGGTACTTCCCGCTCCATTTGCCACAGCTTAAACCACTGCGTCACCTGGTGGTCCTATATACATACTTATATATAGTAGAATCAGTAGTGATTCATAGTAGATCATTCTAGAGTTCTGATTGATTTTGAAAATCCCAATACATTCTACTCACAAATATAAATAACAAATATTTAAATCAAAGTATTCATTAGATAAGCAAAGTATTTCTAACATCATGTTTATTATTGAATTTGTGCTGCATTGGAAGCTATAATCTTCACCCAATTCAGGTAATAAATGGATTTCCCGAAGGAAGAATTCTGGTGGTTTCTAGGTGGTCATCGACCCATTTTTACGTTTTCATATGAAGTGTAGTGCTGCTGCGCCAGGGCCATTTGCATCGACCGCAGCAATTGGTAATCAGAGGGAGGAATGTCTGTTAAATACGGTGGATTAGATAGAATTTCCCAGGTCTGCCTGTCCAAGAAGTTTTTGAAAAGTATAACAACATGTGGCCTAGTGTCGTTTTGCACCTAGTGCTTGCTTGAGAGCCACCAGTAGTCGTCAATACACTTGAAACCATTACGCTCTTCCAGCAGCTCATAATAGACGACATCCCAACAAATACAAAACATCACCCTTGTATCTTGGTTTGGCATAATGCATCCATTTTTCATCCCAAGTGATGATGCGATGCAAAAACCCTTTCCTTTGTTGTCGTTGAAGCGACAATTTGCACATGGTTTTACGACGTCAAATGTCTCTTTCTTTCAATTTGTGTGGCATCCAATCGGAACCAATGCCATTGCATATGTCTACGTTGCGAAACACTTTGTTGGGTAATATTCAATCCTTCTATGCCAATTGTTTTTCAATCTTACAAGGGCCCGAAAACATATCAAACATCTTTACCCTATTTGCTTGAATTGGATTTATTTAGCAATCAAAACTGTTAAACTGAGTCTATCAATGTAATTGTTTGGAACTGAAATAATCTCACTTCATTTAATAAAATATAGTATAGAAGATCAGCACATTGCGTTTTTCGATGAGGTATATCTCATTAGCCTATATCGGTTTGCAATCCTGATACGATTATGCCTCGGGCTGGTTTACGACTTTTATTGTTTTGGACAGCAATTTGTACCGCAGTTATGCATCCAGCGTGCAAAAATTATCAAACATCACATCAATTGGATATATATCGTAAAAACCGTAGAATTAGGTCTATCATTGTGATTATACGGAAATGAACTAATCACATCAGCATCTCACTCACTATATGAGTCATTCAATATAAAGGCGTGATCTTGTTATGGGTTTTTTGTTTAGGGAAAATCCAGCCGATTTTCCATCCACTGTAGAGTGATATTCTTGACGCGCACACACTTACTCTCAAATCCCTATACACGAGATTTTTCCCACAGATCATACTTTTTCCAAATCAACCATAAACATATTATAATTATTCGTAATTGAAGGATGCAACCTTTCTTCCACGCGTTGCTTGTTTTCGTCTATCTTGGGAATTTCCGCTGTTGTTGTTGTTATTGTAACATTACAAATCGACTGGATTATGTAAATTGTTTTATCCTGTTTTCAAGAACATAGCGCCATGCAATAAAATTTTATATTTATACCAGATGGATTTAAATGGTCCAAATCAAAAGCGTCGGGCAATTTACATAGTTTGCGCACACATGATTGACAAATCAATTATTTGTATATAGATCCCTATACTCTAATTGGTCCATATGGGTATTTCTTGTTCAATTTTATGGCTGCAAACAATCAGTTTTTTTTCCTGTTTCGGGTTTTTCCCGATTTTAAACATATTTTTGGGTTTTCGATTTTTTTTTACAACATAGCGCCATGTCATAAATTGTTTGTTTACCAGATGTAATTATTATATTACCTCCGACTGGAAATATCTATGAATGAAGTAATTAATTTATAGCACCCCATATGGTACGTAAAAATATTTGGATGCTGATAGAAAATTTCCAACTTTTTTTTTTTAACAATTACCGCCTATATTCGGAAATTACGTAAATACGAATCTGCCCCTATATACGTTTTCGTGCCCATATCTGAAGAAAGTACGAAACATATTTTTGTCTCTTTCTTTTTTTACTTTTTCCCTATAAATAGGGAGACAATGTGTAAATGTAGATCATTCGAATACCATAACTCAACCGTATAGAGTATATAGTCAAAACGTCAAAATGTCAAATAGTGAAAATTTAATAGTCAATTTTACAAAATTCACAATCGAGAATATAATTTATTCCAATAAATTTGGTAAGCGGTCGACGTCACGTCGCAAATTATTGCAGTGTACGATTTGTTCGGAAATGTATGGCCATCACAAACAGCTGCAGCGCCATTTCAAAACACATCAAATCAATAATAGTATAAAATTATTTGCGTGTTCCGAGTGTGACAAGAAATTTGGGAAGCGGTGGGAATTCACCCGGCACGTGAAATGCCATGGATTTACACATTGCGAGTACTGCGGCAATATATTCAAAATGAACTACATTCAGAAGCATATCAATAAATGTGTGGTGGCAAAAAGTGTTATAAATTATGATACGAGCCCGCTAAGTGAGGACCAGTTGCCGTTAACAGTGATCGAATTGCAAAATGATATCGATAACACAGATAAAAGTTGATTTTATGAAATCGGTTTCATGATCACTTCACGATATATATACTAGTCGCTCTAAGTTTTTATACTATGTACATTTATTAAATTATATAAGTTACGTTATTATGTTGAAATTAAATTATTATTTTTATTAAATCAAAGTATTTGTCTTTTATTCTTAACTGTTGTCAATGGTCCGTCTTAACTCGTAAATAATTCCTTTTAGAATCAAAGTGCTTCACTGTATAATCTGAAAGAGATTCGATTTGTTCCCGTTCGCCTTGCATTCATATATCAATTCAATTGAACAATCCGAGTCGGGATAGAGCTCGAGTACAATCGAGATTCTTATAAGCAGACATAGCTCACCGTGACATACCTCTCTTTATACCAGAGAGAGAACTTTGTCTGTAACGTCGTAAAATAAGACGATTGTTGAACAGGAGACACAAAGTGATGTTGACAAATTGGATACTGATTTTATTGCCGGCACGATAGTATCTCAACATTTTTCAATGAGTCTCTGGATAACAGATACCGCCATACTCCATGCACGATGTCTTCTTCAGATACAACCATAATTTAGTTTTTAAAATCAAGAGCATGCAAGGTGTCTAAAATTAAACTGGGTTTTATGCGTTTTCATTCTTTGTGCTTATAGTGAGAGATATACTAGAATCTTACTACGACCCCAGTGGTATACTAAAGGGTCCGCCAAATAACTTTTTTTTTTGAAATTATTTAAAAGTACAATCCGGTTAATAATGGAAAATAATTTAATTCAAATGCCTGCCTCGGCTGGCCATGCAGTAGCCTAAATGATCGGTCCAATTTTTAAGCACATTATCGATTGTGTGCAGCTGTATTTCTACAATAGCTTCACAAATATTGTCCTTTAAAGCGTCAATTGTCTCTGGCTTGTCGGCGTAACACTTATCTTTGAGGGCGCCCCACAAATAATAGTCCAACGGTGTCAAATCGCAGCTCCGAGGTGGCCAAACGACATCAGATCCGCGGCTGATAATGCGATCTTCAAAAACAGGGCGCAAAACATCGAGGGTAGCTTCAGCTGTGTGGCACGTAGCGCCGCCGTCCTGTTGAAATCAAATGTTGCCAATATCCTCCTCTTCAATTTTTGTGAACAAAAATTCGTTCAACATGGCCCGATAACGATCGCCATTGACTGTAACGGCCACTCCTTGCTCATTTTCGTAGAATAATGGCCCAATTATGCCTCTGGACTAAAAATCCGCACCAAACAGTGACTCGTTTTGGGTGTACCGGCTTTTCAATGTATGCGTAAGTGTTTTCCGTGCCCCAAATGCGACAATTTTGCTTCTTTACCCGTCAAGATCAAAATGAGCTTCATTCGAAAAGATGATTTTTTTGGCAAAATCGGCATCTTCTGTAAGTCGATCGCAGGCCTCTCAGCGAAGCGAAAACGCATTGGATGGCCAGTTGGCCTCAATGCCTGAACCAATTGGACTTTGTATGGTGTCATACCAAGGTCTTAATGCAAAATTCGTCTCAATGATTCAATTGTTTCAAAATGATTCAATTGTTGAGAACAACGGTGAATTGATGTTGATGGCGCATCGCGCACACTTTCTGCCACAGTATGGTTTATCGATGAGGATGCCAGTTTCTTTCACTTTTTTCGCAAGATAACGAACATACGGAGCTGACGGTGCTTCTTTTCTTCCAAAATCCGAACGCAATTTTCGCACACATTCTGCAACATTACCATGCTTTTCAAAGTAATGTCGCAATATTTCCCAGCATTGTTCAAGCGTATACACAACCATATTCGTTCATCGGAAGGATAAAACTAATTATCTGTTAAATCAGACATGAGCTAAGTGTTACCATTCACGAAATAAGCACCAGTTGTAAAAAAAACTTTAGATGGCGGACCCTGGCGGACCTATATATACCTTCGATAGCGTGATGGATTTTAGTGTCCTGGATCGCTCATATATCTCGGACTTTGTGTCTTCTTTGACCACTTCTGAAATCGAAATAGCTTGTAAATGCGAATAGTCTGAAATTGTACAACTGTTGATCAGACCAGTAAGCACTACATATTCGAGTTGGATCTTGAAGGATGAAACAAGAAACAATTTTGACCGTTGAATTAAAATTTACGTGGTCCTTTATAAATTGCGTGAATCTTCAATTGATCTGTTGTTCGATATTGTTACCGAACTTCCTCTTTAATAGATCAATTGCTTGACCAACTATATGGATCCATCTTATCGGAACCACATATCACTGATGAGAAGTTCATCCAATTCTGGCCAAAAATAATCTTCCAACATTGCACGATAGCGAACTCCATTGACCATGGCAATCTCGTTCGAATCACATCTCTGACATGAATGGAGTCTGTTGAAACACACGTAAGTTTGTTGCCAATGAACGCTCATTTTGCTTATTGACAAAGCCATTCAACCAATAATGATTAAAAGGCTTGAGTTCCCAATTTCAATTCAAACTGGTTTGAGTTAAGGCACTTATTGCTGTGATATTTTTGGTAATTTGGCCGGTAAGTTGTTTCAGTGGAACAACTGGTTGAGACGATTGTTTCGATAAAATAATAAAATCATGATTAAAATGTTACCTTATACATACGTTGACAGATGAAAAGATTCATCAGCCAACTGAAGCCACATTTCCCGTTTTCCTTGACATTTAAAAATTTGTGTCGGTCGCGTTTCACCAATTACACGAGATCCAAACATTTCAGCAAGTCTTTTGCACTCCAACGATTTTAATGATACTCACCCTTAAATGTATGCCTCGTCTGTCCAAAGAACACGATGAAAATGTTTTGAATTTTTGTCAATTTGTTGCCTCGCCCCTACAGTTAGACATTGAATAACTTTGACGTTTGTCAACCGGTTGATTTGGTTTTGAAATGTCCTTTCTGAGCGATACTGTACTCTAGCTGTGCTAATAAGTAAAATGCCGCGTTTGAGTAACTGAGAATCCAAACGAAATTTATGAAATGACCATGGGATGACCAAAAAGAGACTGTTTAGGGCAGCTTTTGCGCATAAGTTGTCATATGATCATATTTTTCAGAAAAAAATGAAAATCGATGGATCAATATCGGTGGATATTGGCTCATTATGTCTTACTACAAATGCGTGAAACGGATCGAAAGGCTACTGGTTTCAACAAAACGGTATGTTACTAGTTTAGATTTGACATATAGGTTATTTTGGCTCTCGCAACACAGATGTCTTTCTTTCTTTGATAGAAACTCGATATATTATTTTAAGTTGACGAAATAAGTCGCTTAAAGCCTGATTTCCATTATGAAAAAACACTGACAAAATAATCAAGCCGGGATAAAAGATATAATTTTTCTTAAAGGGCGAGAGAAATAAAAAAGGAAATAAAATATTTCCAGTGTAAAAAATGTATTCAGTACTGAATAAATTTTTATGGTTACTGAAAAATTATTATAGCAGTACTGACAAAATATATCAAGAGAAGTATTTTTATTCAGTACTGGAGAAATATTTTATAGGAAAAATAAAGATGGATGATTTTTTATGGTCAATTCATAATTTTAACATTTCGCTTTGTGCATAATTTAAACATTCATTGTGGAAATATGTAATTGAAATAATGAATAATTATGTTAGGTTTATTTTTTTTAAATTTATTGTTGTAGATTTAAAGTGTATTTTGTCTTTTTTTTTCCAAAAACAAAACAAAAATTTGTAATTTATTGGTTATGTTACACGCATCTATCAAAATATATCCGCTATAACAAAAAGAAAAAAGTAAAAAACGATCTCTGTCACTCTAATGGCATTTTTAATTTTTTCTCTCTTTGGTTTTTTCAGTAAAAAATACTGACAAAATTGTTTTCATAATGGAGGACGGAAATTTTTATCCTAGCTATTTGTATTAATGCTGTGAAGTTAGAAACTTATAGATTATTGCTCAAAAATTGGTCTAAGTTGGCTTGACACTTGTCATTTTTTTTATTTGATTAAATTTCGATTTTCTCTTTGACTGTTGTGTTGTTTTGACAAATTTTGGTCAAACAAAAATAATTTTTTTTTTTGGTTTGATTTTGTCATTTCTCGCATTAAGGCCGATTTAGACTTTACAACATTTTTCCACAACATTTTTTGTTGGTTCAAAAAAGCTACGCACAATATAAAAAATGCATATGAGTTAGAAAGGGAAAAATTATGAAATAAAAATGTCGTCGTGCTATAATTTTTTTTATTTAAATATATTTTTTTAATGTTAGTTCTTGTGTTTTCAAGTAAAAATAAAAATGTATACTTCGAGATGGTGTGTTTGTTTGTTTTTATCTCTACAATCTGTTTCGAGGCTCGAGGCACTTACAACTCTTTCGCAGTTCGCTAATTTACGTCCTTACCTTACGCCAATACAGCCAAATCGAAGACGGCTATAGGTCCGATTTACGTAGAACCATCTGCAAATTGCATAGCTCCATGACAGCATATAGTACTTACATGGAAAATGGGTTGGCCCATGAATTCTGCATTTCGCAAGTGGGTGATAGATGTGTTCATTTACACCCTTAAAATCCCTTTTGCAAAATTCCTGCCCCTATCGGGAGTTGAACCCGGTACAGTCCGCTCCTACTGCCACGCGCCACTTGGGCGGTTCGAGATGGTTTTAAGGATTATAAATGACTTATACATATATTTCATGTAATTAAAATGTATATATATGTTACGAAATGTCGACAGTTGACAATCTAAAATCGTGACTGTATATCATAAACTTATTTTTCTATAAAGCTATAATGTGTATGGATGTGTAATTAGTATCTCTTGGATTTGAACGAAAGTGGGTGTTTCCTGATTAAAGTTGGTAACAATCCAACAAGAGCATATTGGTAGCAAAACAATTTAGGTTTGGAACGTATAGCCGGAGTCCGATACATCTATTCAAGATGCCATGGGATTGTTTAGTTTCGATAATCTAGCCTTAGATACATAAGGAGAAGTAACAAATACAGCAATGCGTGGCTTTCAGTCTCATTATTAGGTATCGCACTACCACAATTATTTAAAAAACCGGCTAATTTACACAAACTTCAAAAGATTTTATTCAATTCGATATTATTTGCAATGTAATAAAAATTCGTGAAATTATAATTTTCATCCTAAAGCATTTTTAATAAATCACGTTATTTCACGACATAAACTCTTGTTGACCATGACCACTTTCAAGTTACTACCATTCCGTCTTTCTTTTTATTTTTCTCTCATCATGTCTTGCGCTTCTTACGGCCGTAGCCAGATCATTGAGGGCCTTACCTATTAGTTGTAAATGTTACTCAAAGTTCTTTCTTTGATCCGTGTGTAGCTCTATAATGGTCCTCTAATTCTCTTGTTTTCAAAATTTAAAATAAATTAAATTGAATTATGTATAAAAAACACTGTCGTTTATTATTTTTCTACTATAAACATATAACGCCTATAGAAAAATAATTTGAATTTTTTCGATTTGTACTATAAAAATATAAAAATCGCCAATTTTGTTGTGGATTTTTTTATTGTTCCCATAAAATATACTCGACTCGACTATATTTTATAGTATGTTTTACGTTTTTGCTCAAGCAATAGCTCAAAAAATAAAAAATAAAATAAAAACCCAACAAAATAATGTTTGTTTATATTTCTGTTCTTCTTAGACAAAGCAATGTACTAATCGTTTCTTTTTCCAAACATTTTTTGTTGCCAACATTGTTGTAAAGTCTAAATCGGCCTTTAAATGGTGATTTTAAGGTACAAAAAATTGTTTGTCTTGGAATTTCATTTTGAGGCGCGTGTTTCACCACGCTTTTGAACAATGTTAAAGTATAAAAAAAGAGATTTCTAATGGTTTGATCTTTTATGTTCTTGCATAAAATGACATTTTTTGTCCATTTCGTCGTAACTATGGGAAAATTTTGGGAAAATATTTCTATATAAATATATTGTGGTTTTGTGCGATTAGTTAGATAGATACTAGATTGCAGTGTGAATGAGGGTGAATCAGGGTACAAATTTTTATACACACAAAAATAAAATGTACAGCCAATGACGTAAAATGAAATAATCGCAAAAAATAGCTAACAAAATATAATGACCGTTTATAGGTTAAATTTTAATTTATTAATTATTTTATAATTTATTTTTTTAATTTATTTTTTTTTTCATAAATAATTGGCATGCTTGTCGGATATTTTGCTCACAGATAACTATTTTTTAACTCAACCACGGCTAAAAAGGGAAGTTTCCTTTTGTTCTATGACTATTTTGATTGGTTTTGGTTAGGTGAAAATAGCTAGGGTAAAAGTTTCCGTCCTCGCGAAACAACCTTAAAAGCGGAACATCTTGGAAACTTCCACAGCAAAGAAAATAAAAAAATTTCTTTTACAACAAAGAAATCATTTTGGACGAGCGCATTTTCATGATGGTTTGCTCGTACCCAAACCAAATTGTTGTATTTGTTGATCGGAAAATCCAGATGGATATGTGGAGAAACCATTGCATCCATTCGGCGGTATTATATTGGGCCATATTTCTTCGAAGATGATGCCAGCGCGACCGTTACAGTTAAATGAATCAACTACCGTTACATCTTTTTTGGGGGCATATCTTGAAGATATTGGTTTGGACGCGACCTTTGATTCCAGCCAGATCGTGCATATATATATATATATATATATATATATATATATATATATATATATATATATATAAATATATATATATATATATATATATATATATATATATATATATATATAAATATATATATATATATATATATATATATATATATATATATATATATATATATATATACATATATTAATATATATATATATATATATTTATATATATATATATATATATATATATATATATATATATATATATATATATATATATATATATATATATGTATATATATATATATTTATATATATATATATGTATATATATATATATATATATATATATATATATATATATATATATATATATATATATATATATATATATTATATATATATATATATATATATATATATATATATATATATATATATATATATATATATATATATATATATATATATATATATATATATATATATATATATATATATATCTATATATTGAACCGATTCGAACGTACTGAGTGGACTGTATTTGGCTGGATTTGGAGGACGCCCTCAATAAGATTTACTTGTGGTTGGTATGGTGTTCAAGATTATAATACGGAATACAGGTTTTAATTGACCTTTAAAAATGATTATAATGATGGACTACTCGCTCGACTTTTCGCACTTGATTTACAATTTTATTTGATAACGATCTTGATTTACACTTATATTTGATTAGTTGGTAAAACAATTTTTTACTCGAGGCGATCGTTCGACTATTCAATTCAATGATAAAAAATGGAATGGCTGAATTTTGCAAGATGACTTACTTTTTTTCGCGGTGATGACAAGCACTTAATATTATAGGGTTGCATGAAGTTTATAATTCAATTGCGTTCGGTTTTTGTCATCCACTTGCATTGCGTTCTACATTAGTTTTCATCTTGCAACATTCAATTAGAAATATAATCACATAATAACTCGACTGTACGTAATAATTAACAGTAGTGAATGATAATACAACAATGGACGATTGTTGTTATTAGTGTCAAATTATTAAATAAGTGCATAGTGTTTAGGTACGTAACTAACAATTATACAAACACAAATACTTAATTAATTTACATAATTTCAGGTGATGAGAAACTCGAACATATATATATATATATATATATATATATATATATATATATATATATATATATATATATATATATATATATATATATATATATATATATATATATATATATATATATATATATATATATATATATATATATATATATATATATATATATATCCCATGGTGGTACCAATATTTTTCCTTTCATCATATTCTGTGAATATTAGTTACATGGTTTATATCCAAACAAGCAAAAAATGATTCGTCTTCCCTTTTCAAAGGATGCATTACCGCACCATCTTACATAACTTCTTTTCATAACTATAAATAGAATTACAAATTTTATTGCATCTTCATAATCATTTTCATCTTCATCATTTAGAAAAAGCTTTTTTCATCTTGTTATTATATAATTCTGGAATAACAAGACACACACACAGACACACATATACACACACAACAACTAAAATATTAAATTAAAAGTTTAACGAACCAAATAATTGTCTTTTGGGATACTAATGTATATAAACATTCATCTTATATAGACTTCTGTGTACATCTCGTATAAACAAGTTGACGATGAGTATATAGTAAACTAGACAAGCTAACCATGAGTACAAAAGCTTTGTTGTTGCTGGATTCTCATTTTTATTTATAAGGAATTCGAGAGAATAAGTATAAAGGATAAAAATACGAAATTTATTATAATCAGGATCAAGTAAGGACAAAAAAAAGTTTTATTCCCAAACAAAACTAACTTAAGACGACGAACTATGAAAATATGCTTTTCACTGTACATATATACATATATAGACGCTCCTCTTCTTCTTATTCTTATTCTGAATCGCAATCTGTAAATAAACTTTGTCGGTTTTTATTTTGGGTGAGCTTTTCTTATGTTTTTGTTATTGTATGTACCGAAGGCAAACAAACTTTAGAACACACAAAAATAACGAAAAAAAAACTGGGCGTATATTACATATGGATGGTGAAGCTTTTTTTAGTTGTTGTGTGACAAAAATATTAAGTTACTCGTATTTAATATATATAAGATGAAAATATATGGGGATGTCAAATTGTCTTATTTTCCGCATCTGTATATATGTAAGATAAAGTTTTTCTTATGTCTACCACACATATACGTGAGTAATTAATTGATTGAGTTAATGTGTGTAACGCCTTCGTTTGTTTTGTTCCTAATTTTCATTTAATTTTTTAAATTGACTTCGAATGACCCTCTTATATATGTAGTTCTCATCAGTATCCAACCAAATTTTTGTCTTATTCAACATTAGAAAATATTAAGCCATGCGTGTAACGAAATGAGTTACAAAAGGGAATTAAGGCTGAATATAAATTGTCCTATTAGTCGAAATGTTGGTCTAGTGGTCTAGGTTAAGAATTAAATCAGGAATAATAAATTAAATATGTAAATGTGTAATTGTAAAGATGGGTATGACCACTTGCTACAAAATCGATCATCTTTAGCCTTGTGGGTGGGGGCATCCATGTTTCGTATAAATATTTTGAACGACACATAGAATACCACCACAGACATCCCACAGAAAGCCATAGAATACCACCACAGTATCTAAAGCTTGTCGTAGGAGGCGACTTAATCTGGTTGGATCGTTGTGCTAACGATCCACATCTGTAAAAAGCAACAAATGTTAAAAATGTCAACAACGAAAAGAAATCGGATACTGCCAAAAACAACAACGATCCCTCGTTTAAGTAGCCAGAAACAAGATTGAGGATGTGCAGTCACATGGAACGTGCAGTCACTTAGAAAACTTGGAGATGACCTCGGAAATCACGGAGTTGGGTTTCTCATTAGGTCACAGGTAAAAAAGGCTGTGCTGGGCTTCCAAGCAGTCGATAATCGACGAGTAAGCTTCACTAGTATATTAGATTAGCCAACCTGTCAATTGTGCGCCCACCGATCAACATCTTTATACCATATATAGTGTTTCAAATATTGACGCAATATGACAGTCGATAAATTTTTTTTCGCACATAATTGAAATTTAATTTTCCCGAAGCATTTTGATTTATTTAATTTAACAAAGTTTGTACGCACATAACACACAGTAGTATACAGACACCAGAACCCAATTTGATAGATGATTGATTGATGATGATCATCCGTCGAACATAAAACATTAAAACACAGAAAAAAGTATTTCTACTAAGAAAAAATAAATCAAAAGCTTATTATTTATTTTTTGTGCTTTTTGTTCAATATATCAATTTTATGTACGTACAACAACAAATATGTTTAAATAATTATTTGAAATCATCTGTCATTTCAATTGAGTTTCGTTTTTTGTCTATATATAAAAACAAAAGAAAAAAGCTCCATTTAGGAAGAAAAAGCTACCCCTCTCGGTGTAAATAATTATTTTTTTGAATTATAACTCGATTATTTTGTTTATTGGCTTTCTGTTTTGGTGAGCTTTTAGATTTAACAAAAACCAATCGAATAAATTAGTAGAGCTTTCTCTGTTTGGATCGATAATCGTTACTAAATAAAGTTTTGGTACAAAAAAGTCTTATTAGCTAAATTGAAATATAATAAAAATGGACATGATGAAGATGATGGTACACAAAACTAAGTTTGTACAAAGGTTTTTGAGGTCAAAATTATAATTTTATTTGTCTTCTAGTTTTTATTATATAGAATTTGTTATCGGCATATCAGCTGTATATGGATGTAGAAAAGAGCTTTTTGTTGAAAAAATGTATATCCATTTGTTTCGAATCATTTGGTTTCATATTTATTTATAGCCATAAAGATTGAGTTTTTTGTGTATGTTCGTATCATCGTTATATTCCGTTTTGGCTGGGCTTGGGTTTAATTTATGGACGAATTGATTACGTAGATTAGATTATTGGCATTTAATTTTTACTGTAGAGTTTTTGCTAAAATATTGTATTTTGATCACAATCATTGAACCGAGATCAATTGATTTGTGTGTCGGAATGTCTTGAATTGTTATAAAAATTTGATCGTTCCTTATTTCTTTGGTGATGCGTAAATCCTCCTCCAGGAAGTGGAATTGTTATATATCAAGTGGTGAAGTGGTTTTGGAGTAACTGTATTGCATGACTGAGATGAAATTTAAATCTTCATAAAATAAACATTTCCGGATACTTCCAAAGGTTTAAAAGTTAAGTGTACAATTTCATCTTTAAAAAGCTCAATGCTATATGCGGTATACTTCTCGGGCTAAATGGAAAACTGTTGGACAAGTTTGATAGGAAATATCGATTCCAAAAAGCGAGCTTGGAAGTCAAGTGGAGTACTTCATCTTTGTCCTGTACATCTTAATAGAAAAAACAGTCATCATGTGAGTAGACATTAAGTCTCTTCATGTAGTTCCGTATGTAATAGTGTCCCATAAAATTGCCAAGACAGCACTTATCAGGAGCAGAGTGTTATCTCTTTTTTGCCCGATTTATCTTATATGACGCGAAAGCGACGTTTAAATGTTGAATTCATACACCATTGCGTTTCTAGATGAGAGACAATTCTGGATACCTTCGACATATGTCTCTAGTGAATATTACTTGTTACCTTTACCACTTGACAGCTTCCATTATCGAAATTAATACAGCTTCAATAGAGTTCTCCATACTCGGTTATTTAAAGTATTTTTTAATCATCTGCATAAGCAATTCCACGTTAAAGTAACATTTCACTATTGACCAAATTGAGGTGACCAAAGAAAGGACACTTTTCTACCGATCACTATCCAGAAAGGGTACCGTTAAATATTCCTTAATATTTACTATATATTAATATTAACGAGATTTACTGAAAAGCTTACTCGGTGTGATCCAGTTTCTTATATGGACCTGTATCTAATATCTTGGGAAAGGTTTTAATTGAAATGACGATAAGATTAAATATCTGTCTTAAGAACTCAAATGAACACGTTTTTGTGACTTAAGTGAGAGAATGAGACAGACTTTTAGAATATACCTTCAAGGTAACTTCGAAGAAAAATAATATTAATCAGAAGTTTGTTAAATATCCAGATTTATGTGGCTTATAAAGGTTTCTGCCTGTTAACTAATATGTCTGTCCTGTAGCATGCAGTTCTATTATTCTTTGGTTAAGGAGCTAGTGCTGAACACCCTTGAAAATTAATTACTTTTAATAGTTTTAATAATTCACTATTGATTGTGTTCCTATTCGACCGTTGGATATGATTAATAGGTGAAGGTGAAGATAGTAGCTTACGAAGCTTGAAGAAACGTTATAGCCCTGCTCATCTGCAGAGCCTCTAAGCTCTCTTAACTTGAATTTGTATATATTTGTTCTGATTCTTTTAACCGAGACCATCCCAGCTGCCTGAGTTGTAAGCTCTTATATCTTAAATAGTGAGTTTTAACCGGTTGTTTTAGTGAATAACTAAGAATAGGTGTTAAGGATTCTATTTCTTTGACACCACTGTCAGTTTGGCGTCAGACCACTCCACCGCTTTCTTAGATATATTCAACGAATAGAAATTTGATCACAGGGTATGGGAGTCCTTAAAATGTACTTTCCACATTGTTACATATTGATTCATTAATCTGTTCCAAAAATTTAATACTGACCATTGCAAAATTGTAAACGAACACAAATTGGAAACTATAGAAGCACCTGATATATGCAGACAACATAACGAGCTCTACGAGCAATTGTAAACCACAGTATAAATTTTGCCTTAAATGTCCCTAGCCAGAGACTAATTTTAGTGAAATGGCCACTTATTAAATAATGATCGATCAATAATGAGTTATAGAGATCATGCTGGAATTATCAGGTGGAATCGACAATCTTTATCTAATGAGCTTTACAGAACGTTGAACAATAGAAGTAAACCATTTTAACAATGGGATGGTGCGGTTTAAACCTTCTTGGTTTCTAAGAAGAGGATACTCAGGATATTCCTGATCTCGTGGTTGGAATGAATTTTTTATGTGCAATCAGTGTCGCGTTTTGGGCCATATACAACACGCATGATTCTTCTCTCGAATGTAAGAAGCCATCTATCGTACTCATCCGCCAAGATCCAACACTCACATCATAACAACAGGTCTGATCGACACTCTGTACAATTTTTGGCTTAGCCGTTTGTATGATATTTTAATTTCTGAAGTGGACGTAGAGGATAAAAAGCTCGATTGTCAGTGATTACAGACCAATTTCATCAAACCAATCGTTTATGGGCGTAAGTTTTACTATACCAAGAATGTGTTGGGCGGCATCAACAACCGAGGTTTCATTTCTTCCCAGACACTGTTTAATTCATCAGATTGGTAGTTCAATCGTACAATGCTGTTATTGAGAAGTTATTGATATGTTCTGATCGTTTCTTTATTTATCAGACCTTCATAGGAAAATTGCGTTGTATATTCTCCTGTTTTCCCTGACTTTTACAAAATCATTGTTGGAATGGTACTAACTTCATGCAGAACAATTAAGCTCACAATTTACCAAACCGAAGTTATAAGTCATGGCAAACAATAATTAGCGTAGATTTGGCACTAATACCTGCCGCAAACAGCCAGGTACCATATAAATTCATTATCGTATCATCATTTTCTCATTTAACCACTAGCAAAATTGTGTAGTGTTACAGATTTAATTGAACATAAATAAATATTGGCATAACGCCAATACATGTATCTATAGTATAGTTCGATGTTGTAATGCACATTATGCTAATCGAATACCTATTTCCTATATATGTTTTGAATATTTGCTGTCGTAAATTAATTCATTGTCATATATTTGTGTACTAGACATATATGTAATGGGTAATGAATGCACATATGGTAATATGTATAAAACCAAGATAATCATATTTGTATATTAAAATAAAATTGTCTAATATTAAATTGAACAACATGTTTCCATAATGCTATAAAATTACGGTTGTATACTCGATATAATGATGATTACCGTGAACAGCAATATATACACACACACATCACCCCATAAGTGATCTATATACTTACCTCACTAACGATATTATTTCATAAAGCACAATAAATTTTATATTACAACGCTAATCAACGTTATACATACAAGTACAAAGGTCATCGAACATAACCATCTCCAAAAGCTCGAAATATATTTTATCACTATGCTCGTACATATATCGAAAAACTTAAAATCATTGAAATTAAATGGTTTTTCTTCACGACACAGTGAACACAAAAATAAAAATAAATCGAAAAAAAGCCTTGGTTGCGATTGGACAAACAAAAAACAAAAAGCTTTTGAAAACAATTACCAATAAATATTAAAGGAAGATATCGTGATAAAAACTAACAAAAATTTCGCGTATCCATTACAAAACTCGACATATACCGAGTACGTATGTGCTGGATAATTTATCGTTTTATACATAATGTATATATGTAGAGTACATACGAACCTCAAACCACAAGTAGTATACATACATTCATATGTGAGCTTTTTCTGATTTTCTCTTATTTTTTGGTTTTTCTGTACGTTTGCAATAAAAGAAACCTTATAAATATTAGATTAAATCCAAGAAAATCTACTATATTCATACATGCTCGTATATATGTATAAACGAACACAGTTTTGTTAAAAAAAAGCTTTTTAATAGCTTTTCTACAAGAAAATAAAAATTAAACAACAAACGAAGAAATGTTGGTTATACTCGAATCTAGCAAAAAAATATTTTCCGGTCAGTTTTTTGTACTGTACAAAACTTAAAACTTGTGTAATCGCTAAAAGTTTCATTAAAGCTTGTACAGTTTTTTTGTTTTGTGTGCATTGCAATTTATTTTACGGTTATAACTACGTTGGATTAGTTCGTTTTTTGCCATAATCTAGAATAAATAATTTTTTACCAATTAAATCAAAGTCGATAATAATTGCGGGTTATATACTCGTATTATTATGTAGTTAAACGAGAGTTATGATTTGCAGAAATTTATAAAATCAGGTTATTGGGGTAACTTTGTTACGTTAATGGTTTGTATATAGTTTGAGTGGTGTAATGTATATAGTGTAACTCCTCCTTCTTGTAGAGTATAATGTGCTGAAGAGGACGAAGTATTGTGACAAAATATAATGGTAAAGCTCGCGGTTTCGTTAAAATTATCGATCAGTCGAATCACTTAGGCTTGATTGGGGCATGGTGACCAAAATCTATTAATTCTTCAAATATGGACCAACTTCAATCTTTGGTGAAAATATGCAAATAGTGCCTCATGATTGGTAGTCGCGTGAATTCATTCTAGACTATTTAGAGTACTGATAAAGGCCTTCATATTTTTAAAGAAGTCTGGCCAGTTTTTTACTCTACTATATGGTGTCCAAGTGTTCTACGTGCACATGATAATCTTTTTATGAGAAAATAAGTGCTTCCTCAGACTCATTTATGCTTTTTCAGACACTGCTTCTTTCATTCACCTCAACTTTTTATATACATTGCTGAAGTTCGAAGTATTCATTAAAGGGGATCAGGCCACAATCAGATAAGTAGTCCAGGAAGGAGGTGCTTCGATCATCATTCATGATGTAAGTAAGTGTCACATCGAGAAGACCTTAACGAAAACTTTCGGTCTCCAGCAAGTCCCTCATAATGTTACCCAATCATAGTTATCGGTAGTATATAAAAGATTTTCGACTGACTATTAAAGGAAGATATCAAAATAACGCAAGGTGTTCATTTATTACAGCCGAATAAGTGTTGAGAAAATGGGCTTGAAAGCTGGCACCAAGAAATATTTCTGGGTCAATACTCTATATGTCAAAAATGCTTTCAACTTGAAAAAATGGGGCTTAAATGTTTCTTGACTTACACGTTTTATATTTGTGGGATGCAATGCCGTAACTTCTTTAGCCAGATTCTCTCTTTCTCATGCGTTTTCATGGACTCAGGGTGAATATTATACCGATTTTGCTGTATGGTTTTGGAGCAGATCTCAGGGTCAAACAGAACATCAAACAAGCCGTGTAGTCTTAGTGGATTCAATGAGTGTCTCCAATCCCTGAAACGTGGCAACATTTCCACTGTCTATTAGAATCTTTAGTGCCTTCTGATTTGTATTCTGTAAGTTTTTATCTTTGCCTACTTTTTCGGGACTCAAGGCATTTACCAACTCTTTCACGGTGATCGTAATCGGATGTTGAAAATTACCCTTTTTTCATACTGCCTCAATCGGGATTCGAACACGGTACGTTTCGCTGTCCACCTAATCATTCTATTTTCCTGTAGTGTTCAAGTTTCCTCCGTTTACAGAATAGTCTACTAAGCAACAAACTCGTGTTTTATTCGGACATGTTCGCTGTTGTTTGTTCTGAGAAGTAATTGACGATCGAGGTTGTCAAACGATTTGTGTCATTTAAGATGACGAGGTGAGTTGCAGATAAATAGTATTTCTTGTATTTTTATTCGAGCTAGCTCAACATACATGATGTCAGTAAGCATCTAATCTAGCAATGATAAGGATTCAGGAATCTGTATTTTCTCCCGAGTCATAGTTATACACTGATTTAGTACTTCCTAATCAGAGTTCAGGCTTCTTATTGAGGGTGGTCATAATCAATGAGTTTAGTAAATAAAAACTTAGTATGAAGATGACAGTTATTTATTTCTGAACAACTTTTCAGTCAGAAAGCTTCATACTCTTAAAGTAAAATCAACCCAAGCGTTCCAGTTACAAAATGGCCAAAGGCAACCCAACCAAGAGATTCTGCGGAGATGTGCTGAGTCAACCTTATATACCTAGAATGCTTTTAACCCGGAACAAAGGAACTAAATATTGGCTCGCTGAGACATTTTGAAGAACCACTGATATCTCACTGAAATCATGTCGCATTTCTTGACTTAGACCTTGAAGATATAGTAAGCCTAGTCTTGAGAATATTAACAAAATGATTGGCATTAAATAAAGGTGGTAGCATCAGTTAGCTTTAATCTAGTTCACCAAAAGACAGAATCACTGTGTCCTTAATAAGAAGCCAATAATATATCTTAATCGTATATCAACCCTCAACAACAAAACATAGTGGAATACCTACTCATAGTGGAACAAGACTCCACAATGTTGAATAATGATCTATCGTTGCGAGTTGCAAAATGATCTGTTTCTTTGTGAAATAAAAACTTTCTCAGTTGGATCCTCTTTTTCTCTCCCCACCTCTATTTCTCTCAGAGCTTATAAACCATACAGAGAGAGAGAGAGAAAAAGAGAGAGATAAACAGATAGTAAGAGGAGTAAACTACAGAAGTTTATACTGACCGCCCAGAACTGAACTCATGGGCCGACCCATCTTCCATGTCGGTACTATAGGCTGGCATGGAACTATGCAATACGCACATGGTTCTACGAAAATCGGACCTATAGCCGTACGTCCTCGATTTGGCCGTTGAGGCGTAAAGTAGGACGTCAATAAGCTAACCGCGAAAGAGCTGGGAGAGCCTTGAGCCCCAAAAAGATAGCATAGAATAAAATATAAAAAAAAAAAAAAACTTTATACTGTCATAGATAAGGTTTTGGTCCGAAGGTCTCAATTTTCGCAACAAACTAAGCTGAGGGCCGTATAGTGGTTTTACATCCAGGTAAGCAATCAATCGATTAAAATAAACTTAGAAAACAGCAGTCTTGTGTGTTACCGATGGTCTAGTTGGTGTAAGACGTCAGTAATATTGACCTTATCCCAACCTAGCCTATATCCATGTAAAGCTTGCGACTGACAAATAAATAAATTATTAAATTGATATATTTATGTATCCCAATGGTTAATTTAATTTTCATACGACCATCGACGTGACATATCTATCTATACAGCTAAATGGGAAAATTACTTTTTGGAAAACAAAATGTCGTGACTCATTAATTTTCATCTCATTGAATCTAAGAAACACACCAAAAGGAAAACAATAAAATTCTTTTGTATCACATACTCGTCTATATATATAGAGAACCATATATGAGATGTAGTGAGCTTACAGAATTTTGTTTCCAGTTCGATCGAGAAGAGAGGTGCAGAATCTAATTTTATTCTACCAAAAAAACCTTGGTTACATGAAAGTGTGTGTGGGTGGGTGGGCATTGTATATATTATTAAACTTTATTGTAAAAAGATTGAATTTGTTATTGTTGTTTCGTTCATTCGGTTATTTCTCAAATTTATTATCATCTCTGATGATTGATTGTTCGACGTGATTTTTCTAAATTGCTAAATTTAATAAATAATTTGATTACCGAAAAATATTATGTTGCTGTGTAATATTGGTGCGTATCTGGTTGGGATATTTTTGTATAAATCCAGCAAAACTAGGACATCATGACTATATATAAGGAGCTGCGGTGACTGAAGGCTGGTACCATACCAGAAGAGATTTTTTCTGATATCCTATTGAGTAGGCTCAATAAAACATTAAAAGTCAGGAAAGTGCATTCATACCGGTAGATGACGAGGCTGGAAATAACCCGACCAAAAATGATATTGGACTGAAAGCAGTTCGGTCCAAACAAGTCTTGTAGTCAACTCACTGCTATGTAGGTGACCTTAATTTGCATCTTTAATTCAAATTGTATTAATGACAAAATTAAAAATTATCGAAAGCTCTTTTAGAGCTTTTTTAAGACAAAACATGAAATCAACGGCATATATGACGTTCAATGAAGAAAAATCATCGATTTTCTTCAATCAATCAGATGCAGCTTTTAAACCAGTTTCCGTTTATAAGTTGAAGACATAAACAAGGATCTGAAAATATTCGGCAATGGTTGTGGTTCAGATTACACTAGTTTGGAACTAATACTGGTCAATCAGTCGCTGAGATTAGGATAACAAGAATAACCTAAAGATTTAAAACTGGGGCTTGACACAGAGTATATGTAATTGTGGCACAATGCCGATTTCATCTGTACTCAAACTATTTGGATTTGTTATTTGCAATTCCTTTTAAGAAGTGGTGCCTCAACATGTTTCGCCGTACCAAGATCGTTCATGTCACACTGACCTTAAAAACACGAAATTGGTTATACTCAATTTGATTCTCAAATAACTTTGTTCCATGCATTAGATCTAACTTAAGCGACCGCATTCAATACGTCGATACTGAACTCCTGGAAGACATTGAAAATTTATCGAGTTATGATAAAAACATCAGTAAACTAGATGGTATATAGAAAAGGTTTATCCGTCACCTAACTCGGTAAGGCTGTCGAGAGTGTATAATCAAGAATTAACGTTCTATGAAAATCTGCGGCGTTCCCCACCATTCTGCGGATGGTAAAATGCGCTGTAAAATTAAGTTATTGAAATGCAACGACCCCCTAGGCTAGAATATGCAGATGCAATATGCAATATGCAGATGGTTTTACGTTAATCAGACCTATAGCTGTACGTCCTCGATTTGGCTATGTAATGGCGTAAAGTAGGGTGTAATTAAGCAAACCGCATACGAGTTGGTAGTGCCTTGCGCCCCAAAACGATTACAACGATAAAGACAGACAGACAGACAGTGCCAAATACCGGGAAATGTACATAAAATATAATTTCAGTATAGATAATAATTACTGTTATATAATAAGCTGTAGATGTGCTGTAATAAAAAAAGCCAACCCTCGAAAAGCTCGCAAAATAAAAACATAACCATTAAACTAAAATATAAAAAATAAATATTTTTTTAATTAAAAAGTTTGTGCACAAAAAATAAAATAAAATCTGAACAACTTTAATTTTATTTCGTTATTTTTTAATTATTGTAATAAGAAAGTTGTTTACTCTGAAATGGCACTTAGATTTCATCAAAAAAAAACTTATTGGTTGTTGTTCTGTTTTTGCTCCTCGTCTCGGTGAGGTTACGTAATTTAATTGAAATTAATTTTGATTACATAAAACCAACTTTTTGTTTATGACTAGTTATTTCTAAATTATTCTAATAAATATTATCATCAATAAATAAGCAACCTTTGTTTGTACACAGACGAGAGATAAAAGTTTTATACTTGTTTGTGCTTCACACATATAGCACGGAACTTTAAAATTTAATTATTTTTTACGAATAACCCATATAAAATCAATAAATATTATATTAAAATAAACAAAATAATTGAATCGACTATTAATAAATGTTTTTTTATTTTTATTGTTAATAAATTGTTTTTGTTTCGTCTGTGTTTAAAGTTTAAACGTTCACAATAAAATAATAAATAAATGTATAATCAAATTGGGCAATAAAAATAAATAAATATATTTGCAATAATAAATTTCGTTAAATAAAAATTCAATTTATTTTAATATTTGTTTATTTTATTTAAAATTGTACAGTAAAATATAAAAATAAATTCACTTGGAAGTCGTTTATCCGAGATCCAATTATTCGTGGAACACTTTTGTTCGTGGTACCAACATTTATTGATCTATAAGGCAAACT
This sequence comes from Tipula lateralis, assembly GCA_963932295.1. Taxonomy (NCBI): domain Eukaryota; kingdom Metazoa; phylum Arthropoda; class Insecta; order Diptera; family Tipulidae; genus Tipula; species Tipula lateralis. The sequence continues at coordinate 187,444,087 of OZ010737.1, read as the reverse complement.
AAGGGAATTCAATTACCGATCTATTTGACAATTTGGAACATTAAATGGCTTCAGTATATGTATGACCAATATCGGCTAGATCTAATGGCTGTCCTAGAGAAACTCGACCTAAATGACAAAATGCTGCTACACAGTTTTTTTTTCAGTTGGATTTATCATTAAGACACAGGTCATAGAGACTATCTTTACCAAACAGTTACCCGATGTAAAATATATTATCATGATATACTACGTCATTGCTGATGTATTTGTACTCCATCAATACGTCATCAGATACAGCTTCAAAATATGTAGACAGCCAATAGCCCTACTAACCATTTAAAAACTCGAAATTATTTTTTGAATTCGAAGATTAGTTTCCTTATTGGTTTTTACGATCCACAATCTTTCTGTACCAGGACTTTAAGTCATATTATCGCAAACTTACACCTGTCGATTGGATCTCCGTTATTTATTTGCAATGGCAGCTGAACATAACCATAACTTAAAATTTCTCATCGAACATCGGATACGGATTTTTTCTTCTTATTCAAATGCTGCATAGCAAAAGTGCTTGTTACAAATTCCTTTAACTTATTCCATGAGGTAAATTTCATCGTTTTTAAAATCAACCTGCACAATCCGTCCGAATTATTGTAGCCATGTTATCACACTGGATTTTGCATTTAATTTTAACTCCTAACGTCATTCTATCTCCACTTCTTGAGTATCGAGAACAGAGGTGCTTGTACGATGCTTCTAAACGATCTGATAAATGAGTATGTGTAAAATTATTGAAATCTACATTAAAGATATATTGGTTTGATGACAAGTATACTTTTTCGTAATGTGTATTAGCCATAATGGCATTCACCGTTGGAGTGAACTGCAAATGTTTAATCAATATTTAGGAGCTACAAACCTTGAACCACCAACCTTCAACCTTCTACCTTCAACCTTCAACTTTCAACCTTCAACCTTCAACCTTCAACCTTCAACCTTCAACCTTCAACCTTCAACCTTCAACCTTCAACCTCCAACCTTCAACCTTCAACCTTCAACCTTCAACCTTCAACCTTCAACCTTCAACCTTCAACCTTCAACCTTCAACCTTCAACCTTCAACCTTCAACCTTCAACCTTCAACCTTCAACCTTCAACCTTCAACCTTCAACCTTCAACCTTCAACCTTCAACCTTCAACCTTCAATCTTCAACCTTCAATCTTCAACCTTCAATCTTCAACCTTCAACCTTCAACTTACAAAATTCAACCTTCAATCTTCAACCTTCAATCTTCATCCTTTTACGTTCAGCATTCTATACGATCCTATGAAGGTCCAGCATCCTATGAAGGTCTGATAAATGAGTATGTGTGAAAATATGAAAATCTTCATTTAAGGCACATTAGTTTGATGAGAAATCAATTTTTTCCGTTGACCAACGTAATATTATCAAAAATAAGAAGAGCGACTCCGGTTCACAAGCTGGTGTTCTTGATAGTAAACGAGCTTAAAAAATTTGTAAATAATAAAGGCTTGAATTAGTTAAATCTAAAGGGGAAAAAATGGTAAGGTTTCAGTTGGTCCACTTGGTACTTCTCATAAGTCTAGTTGTGAAACTTTGAAAGCCGTAATGTCATTAACGGCTGTAGTGAGTTGCATATCTATCGTCAGTATGACTGTTATGAGTATGACTTCGAAGAAAAATAGTTTGGACTACCAAGTCTATAAAAGAAGATTGGAAATATTCATTGAAGTTTTTGGCGACCCTAACCCTAATCTCATCGCTAATCTCAAATTCGTCTTTATAATGGTACGAATTATATCGCATTCAATATTCTCGGATCGAGTCCCAAATTATCATAATCTGATTACGGCTAGTAATCAGAAATTTATTTAGGCAGTTATGACGGCAACTTACCCATATAAGCCATAGCTTGTTTAGTATATACCGTGGCCAGTGATTTAAACTGTTAATACCAAGTTGACTACACACCTCATTTCATCCATGCATGATCTATTTACCAACTTGAAATGTGTGCTCCCATTCTCACAAAGATATTCTTGCATCTGAAAACTATAAAATCATCAAATACTCGATAAATCTCATGGATGAGTGGTATAATGGAAAGTCGTTGTGTTTCTATTAGGATTCTGATAAATTTCATTGATTCAATAGTATCCTGTATGACTGTTTACGGTTGGTGAACTTTCATTGTTTAATTAATCCTCTCACGCATATCGAACAACGCGCCACAAAAAGTTCATAACCTCACAAAATTTTGTCGGTATATTATGTAACAAGATCAAAATTTTAAATTGTGTTTATCCTGCAAATACATAACGACCGGATAAATAAAGAAATCTTTCGTTTTGTAATACGATTACTATTTGTCTACTTTTATTTTTTTATTTTTAGTCGTATTATTACGATTTAAAAACTATATTATTTACTCGCTATACACTCGAATGGTATTTAAACAGAATCGTGTCTTAACATTTCCCACCACTATACATAGTATGTATTCATCTCAGTAAAATCCCGCATAATATCGTTATCATTAAAATGAAAAATAATAACTTTATCGTTAATCCCTTCTTTTTAATTTTTATTAAAGCTCGCAAAAACAAAAACGAGCTTTAATTATTTTCATTTTCTTAATATCAAAGTTTATTTTTTTTGTTTTGAGTACACTTTCATTATTGAATTGAAAGAAAGCATAATGAATTTGTACTCTGTTTGAAACATTCATAATCCTGTTTTTCATGATTATTGTATGATGAAAATTAAAGAAAAATGATTTCCACATTTATTTTTTATTTTTATGTTACATCAATCAGAAGTATTATGTTACTCGTATACACATAAAGCGATGTTTGAGAAATAGAGAAATCTCATCATTTCCGGTTGAAAATATTTCCTTATTTCTATGAGTAGACGATATAAAATCCTATTTAGTGTTTTATTATTTATATGTGTGTGTGTGTGTGTTAGTGTAGTAAATTCTTCATTAAACATTTCTTGTAGAAAATTTGATTTTACTACTGCCTGAAGAATATACGAGATCCATAATATACATAAAGGTGGTGTATGTCATCAGGTAAAACGATTACATTATTTTCTAGGAAACATAATAAGATATCAATTTCTCTCAATTGTATATGGTTTTGTGATTAAATCCTTTGTTATCAATTGTGTGCTTTTATACATATTTGTAGAAACCGCAAATCAAAATGAGCTTCCCAAATTGTCGACAGTGATTGATTTTTGAAAAGAAATTGATAAAGTATCAGTTTTATTAATTTTATAAGAATATGTACATATATGATTGTTTCTTGATTTGTAGCCCAATTTAGTCTGATACACGTCTTACTATAACTGTAATATTCAACGTGAAATATTCAATCTTCATCCTTCTACCTTAAAGCACATACCTTAAAACATCAAGATACAAAATTCAACGTTCAAGTTTCAAGCTTAAAGCTTCAAATTTCAAGCTTCAAGCTTCAATTTTCAACCTCAAAGCGCCTACCTTAAAACCTACAACCTTCAACGTTCAAACTTCAACCTTCAAGCTTCAAGCTTCATCCTTTAACCTTCAACCGTCAACTTTCAACCTTCAACCTTCAACCTTCAACCTTCAACCTGCAACCTCCAACCTTCAACCATCAACCTTCAATCTTCAACCTTTAACATTCGACATTCAACATTCAATATTCAAGCTTCAAGCTTCAACCTTCAACCTTCAACCTTCAACCTTCAACCTTCAACCTTCAACCTTCAACTTTCAACCTTCAACCTTCAACCTTCAACCTGCAACCTCCAACCTTCAACCATCAACCTGCAACCTTCAACCTTTAACATTCGACATTCAACATTCAATATTCAATATTCAACATACAACCGTCAACCTTCAACCTTTAACCTTTAACCCTTAACCTTAAACATTCAACCTTCAACCTTCAACCTTCAACCTTCAACCTTCAACCTTCAACCTTCAACCTTCAACCTTCAACCTTCAACCTTCAACCTTCAAACTTCAAACTTCAACCTTCAACCTTCAACCTTCAACCTTCAACCTTCAACCTTCAACCTTCAACCTTCAACCTTCAACCTTCAACCTTCAACCTTCAACCTTCAACCTTCAACCTTCAACCTTCAACCTTCAACCTTCAACCTTCAACCTTCAACCTTCAACCTTCAACCTTCAACCTTCAACCTTCAACCTTCAACCTTCAACCTTCAACCTTCAACCTTCAACCTTCAACCTTCAACCTTCAACCTTCAACCTTCAACCTTCAACCTTCAACCTTCAACCGTCAAGTTTAAACCTTATCAACAATTGTTGAATGACTTACCATGTTTACTCTTTAAAATCTTAATCATTTACTAGACTTGAGCACATTTCTCGGTATGACCATTTTGATGATATTTTGACTTCACGATATTTTACCTATTACATAACGTTTCAAACCTATATCTGAAAGCTGTCTTTAAAAATATCTCCCTTTTAACGCTTAAAACAAGAATCAATTAAACATTTTTCACCTCCACTCAATACCCATAATGTCATTCAATCGTCAAGCTCATAAAACAAAACCGTCAATCAGGTTCGTTATAAAACGATAACGTTTAACCTTAAAACATTTTCTCAAAAATTATTTTACATCATTAAATCACTTGCCACCACACTTCAACAAAATGACATCTCAATGTTATCGTTCGAAATCCAATCTGTTTACTATCCGTGGCCTCCATACTCAATTTTCATCTTCAAACGATTGTTATTGTATTTATCATCCTTAAATCCCTTACTTTTCAATCAATTTTCTTGAATTTACTCGTCCATTGTTGTTGTTATAAACAGTTTTTGTTGTGGTAATTGTACAAAAAGTGTATGGCTGTTGTTTGATTTTGTTGTTGTCAAGAGACGTCAAGTATATTAAATATATATACTCATCAAATTATATACTCATCAAATTATATTTGCAACGCTTGTTGGCTGTCAAGTTGGTATCGTATACGTTAAGCACAAAAACAGCCAGCGGTTTGTCACTTAAAAAAAAAATTAAAGAAGGCGAAAATCATTCCAGAACTCAATGTCAGCCTCTGAGGACCAACAGTTCAACCCACATACACTTACAGATTAAAAAACCCAATCATGATTAATGTTTGGTTACCACGTCGGGAATCGAAACCGAGACCCCTAAATGACAAACCAAGTACGCTTCTTTCTTTGCCACTCGAGCAAAACCCACGAGAGAGGTTGTCTCTTTGGTAATTAAGTGACGGTTGGTCACTAAATCACTAAAGCGATAATCCAACACATTTTTTGGTAACCGATTCGGTTCATATCATTCTAAACATAACTGACTTACCCAATAGCCAGAAGTATAATATACGTACATGACATTAAAAACTGTCAAATTTAACTCACTTTCATGTCACCAAACAACTAATAAGCTTTTATCATTATTTTCATTTCAGGTGCATTCGTTGGTGGTTCACGTCGTTTTTTAACAGATTTTTTACAAGAATGGCCTACACCAGGTACCGGGCCTTATTTCGATTCAACCGTTCCATCCAATGTAACAGGATTAGTAGGAAAAACCGTACATCTAATATGCAAAGTAAAAAATTTAGGAAATCGAACGGTAAGTGGTTGGTTTGTGGTTATGCCTAACACATACATTTTTTTCCAATAAATATAAGCAAATAAGAAAATTTACATACACATACATATGTGATGCTTAAGTGTGTTGGTTTTATATTGATCTAGAGTTTTGATACGAAAAGGACGATAATTGTTGGTTTCGATACTTGTACGTATACGAGTATATAACATAAGTGTGGTTTTAACATTTTTCATTTATCTAAAATAAAAGCTCCATTCCTCTCGTATGTATTACATACCATAATACAATATACAAAATCGACAAGTAAATGGTACGATTTACCTCAATGTATAGACTTAACTATATATGATTCTAAAAAAATATTGATTTTCTGACGCAAAAAGCTTGTAATGCAGATATTATAGTTTTCCATTTATTTATGGAACGTGTATATATGGACATGAACATCTATACAGTGTTATAATAACCTGCAATATTGCTTCTAAAGCGATTAAATTCGAATATATTTCAATAAAAGCTCATAATATTTATGTACTCATGTCATGTTCGAGTATTTCGTAAATGAACAGTATTGTCATGGACCAAATACTTGTCGGTGCGCGCCTTATGTTATAAATGTCTCTATGTACAGTGAGAACAATACAAAGAACACTTTTATGGTTTTCGTCAAATTGAATAATTTCCCTTATTAAAATGATTAAAAAAATTTTTGGTCGACATTGTGACGATGTGAAGCGCTACCAAGCAAAACAAAATGAAATACAAAAAAACTGTGTGCTTTTGTTATAAGTGATTTACATGAAAAGCTTGTGAAATAAATTTATTTAAATTTAGAAAAATGAAAAAAGCACATAACAAAAACATAAACTTGCTATGACATTTGTTATGCTTTACTTTTGTATAACCAGAACCACCTACATCCATACACAATATATATAATGGCGGGGTAGGGAAATCATGATTTTTGAGTTATGTTGTGTAACTACGGGTAAATTTATTTTAATTACATTCATCTACATGAAAAATTGGTTTGGCTTACCGCGCACTTTTTTTTTTGTGAAAATAATTTTTTACATTAAAGCTTTTGAAAAATTTTCTTATTCATTATTGTCATAAAAAATTACTTGTCGAATCTAATTTTTCTTTTTGTGCTTTTTCTCAAATGTCTGATAGTGTATATAAATAGATAATTACAGTCATTTTAGTGGGTAAATATGAAAAGAGCTTTCGTTGTATTTATACACATGAATATTTTAAAAGCTACTGGGTTTAAACCGAGGATGCTAAAACATTACAATTTGTCCAGCTTGACAACTAAGCTTCGTTCTGATCGAGTAATTGGTTGGTTTCAAAGTTTGTGTAATGAAGAAGTACATGGGGCTCTCAAAGCAACGATTTTTAAACTAACAGTACACTTAAAACTTCTTAATTGGTCTACTATTACTGCTGTTCAAAAGTTTTGCTCAGATTTATGAGCTACAATTATTAACTATAAACCCGACTTAAGGCCATGAAAGTAAACACATTGTGTTGTGTCTCAATTCGATAGGTTGATATCATCAATTGCTTATTCATTCAACGAACAAGCTTGTCTTTCCAGAATATATTGGTGAGCAGCGACTGGTTGTTATCAGTTCTCCCTATTTTAAACACTCTATTGTTCAACATCAACCATGGCAATGAATATCAAAAGTAGTAATTATATCCGTGTCAATTTTTATGGTTTACAGCCTGTTTTAACCTATCCGTGTTTATGGATGAATTTCTTTATAATTCTAGTGTTGGTATTTAGTTTTGAATGCCCAACGTTGAGTATCAATTACCTTTGATGCATAGGTGTACTGGATGGAATTGCTCGTTAATATAAGCATAGTAGTGAAATAATGATTGCTTGACAGATATTCGGGGTGGCGAGAGTTGTAAGAAAGTGCAACAAATTCTAGACATTCTTGGATTAGGATTTCCAAAAGAGGTTAGATATTTTAGTCGGACAACAATATTCCTGAAAACTCTTGAAAGAATTGTTCACAAATTTATAAGAGATAACATTTTATTCAGCTTACTACTACTCACAAACATGCTACGGTGCTAGATGAGCTTTTTACTGTCTTTGGTAGTTATACTTCTTTTCAAATTATCATCATACGGATCAAATCTATCCTCAAATCAAGATTTATTGAACATCAGTAAGATGACTTTTCTGTCTTAGTTAAAGTTGCTAAACCAAGTGCAAAGCAGAATTATTCTTTGCAGGGATATGGATAAGACAAAGTTTATGCACATCTAACCTTACCATTTATGTAATGATGGAGTCAAGAGTAAGGTTGGAAAAAGAGATAACACTCTGTGTGTATCTATTTAATAAGATTTCAAAACCCGTGGAAGAACCTATAATTGCTGTGAAAAATACAAATGAGTAGATCATCTCGATTATCGTGACATTTTTAAAAGAATTCTTCAAATCTCAGTTTTTTATTTCATTCCGGCCAATGATCGCGTCTATGAATCGCATTTGCCTTTCTACAACGCTGTGATGTCTTTAACGAGATTTGACCAAATAACTCGCTTTATTAGGTTTGATGAAGCACGTGCTTTACCAGCTATGTTAGGAGCTTTTATAATAAAAAAACCTTGCCAAGCAATTAATTCCGTTCAATGAGTTAACTATTGTCGACGAATCGGTTACCAACCGAGGGAGATGAAGCTTCAAGCAATACATCCCTGCAAACCGTGAAAGTGTGGGATAATATTGGTTTGGCTGGTTGATGCTACTACCAACTATTCATTTACAGGGGAAATATATTTAAGTACACAGCTCGAATTGTTGATCTCGATGTTATCGTGATAAAGGTTTCAACATTTAAGATCACCGATCCTTATGATTGGCAAAATATGATCGAATAAACCGGAATTGCCAAAACACTTCACAAATTCGAATAAGGAGACGCATCAATATCGTTGAGACGCATATTCTACAATATTTGCGATCTCTGAGGACTTGTGTTCACCAGTGAGGACTTGTGTCAAACATGTTTTTCTTCTCTTTACAGCACAATCTGATCAAGCTATAGATGCTAACATGCCTGAAAACCGCAACCTATTATGGACTGTAATGCTACAAAGGGTGGTGTTGTTTGATACACATGGCAATGAAAAATAAATAGTTGGCCGGTTATACTCTTTTATAATATGTTGGATGTAGCAGCCTCTTGGTGCATATCGACAATTTGAACTTAGTAATCCAATCTGGTGTTCATAAAAATCATTTTTGTCATTGTTAGCCAATGGACTGGCGGATGAACTCATTCAAAATAATATTGCAAAAGGTTCAGTACACAAGTCAGTGAAACTAGCCTTCCAATTAATTGCTCATGAGATTACGAGCATTACAATGTTCCCAAAGCAAAAGGAAAAACCCGTGCTACAAAAACCACTACAGGTTGCGATGTCTGTATCATCTTAATTTGCGCAAAACACTATATAAAGACAGTGTTATACTACAATCTCATGTCCAGTGACTGATGTGGAAGGCGACTGTAGTTTAATTATAGCTTGCCTGTGAATTGAGAGCTCCTAAACGCTAAGTACGGTACGATTAACCGAATTAAACCGGATGTACAGCTCAAGGGTAATAGTTGAATTCCGTAGATCTATGCTATAAAAATGCCTTCAAGTGTACACCATGAAATGTTTAACCAGATCTGCTTAGAAATATTTTCTTATTAACATAAAATTTCTGAAAATATCACTGAACAGTCTGATGAAGCGTCTGCGCATTTTGTCAATGTGCTTCACACCGATACTATTTTATATCATTTTGGAGTACATCAGTCTTTAAGACATCTATCAATTTTCAAGGTAATAGTGATTCACCATCACGAGACATATATGTTATTAATGCCGAATCAAACACCAACATGTACGAATGACTGTTGCAATGATATTGATAAAACAGACACGATATGGACCTGAAAATAGCCTAGACGTATAGTTTTGACGCTAATAATTTATATTCCAACAGTTTTGAAACACATCCAGATTAATGGACCAAAGTTATTCCAATCAAAATGTGTAACATTGATTTATGTGTATATATACCACAATATATAAATGTAAAAACCAAAATAAAATCTTTTAATGGAATTTTATAACTCCCCAACTGTTAATAAATAGTAAACCACCACAATCCACTAAAAATTCATTCATTTCTGCATCGTCCAATTCATATTTACATTTGTACATATGGAAACTATGGGATGAGTATAATTTCTTTTTTTTTGTTTTAATATTTTATAAATTGAAATTTAATAATAAAAATAACTTTTTCATGTCTTTTTATTGTGTGTACTCCACATCCTCCTCCACATTATGCCATCGCCACTGGATATGTGACCATAAAAATGAATTTTCATGTACTCGTAACCTAGATTTTAAATTGTAAAACAATAATCGATTGGTTGCCTTGCTTGGGTATGTGAAAGACTATATTCTTCTTATCACCGTTGGTGATAGGTGTTATGAAGACGTTTGGCCGGTTCAAGCTCTACTCGTCTATCCATTTGAGATGATTTGGCTCTCTTTGCTTTCTCGCAGTGGCCATGTACTATATTCCTCATCTCTTCTTGAAAGTAGTTCTTTTAGGATCGTTTTGTTGCTATCTGAGCTGTAAATATATAAACCTGGAGGGCTTTTATGAAATAGTCCGATATCGAAATTTTTCCGAAATCAAAAATCCAATTTCGTTTTGTCTTTTTAGTTTCATAATCCGCTTTCGAATTCGCTATATAATAACAATGTCATATAACGTAGTAATCCAAGATCCTCTCACTATTGTTGACTATTTAACTCCGACTTATAATAATACTTAAACGGTTTGACAGAGCATCGCTGGTTCTTTTTGTGTCAAAATATTGACATTGTTGTCGAAGTTAGCAATAATGGCTTTTCCAATACACATGAAGTTGCTAAATTTTATTTTGTTGTTGTATCTATGAAATCTTACTTCTTAAACTGGGTAAAATTCAAATCAAATGCGGTCACAACTATGGATTGTTATCCAATTTTTTAAGAAATAAAATTACAACTAATTGTATTCAACCATCAGAAGAAAAGTTTAGCACATTGCGTAAATTGGCCAATCGAATGTAATGAGGCATTCGAGGTAGTGAGAAGTAAGTTGAGGAGTATAGCCTTGCTAGCGCATTCACATACTGATTCAAAGTTCAGATTGACAACGGATGCATCTGATTTGGCAGTCGGAGCAGTGCTCCAACTGTACAACAAATACTGTTGTTGGGAGCCATTGGATGCTTAGAAATTATCGGATGCTTAGATAACATATTCAGCCTTCGATTGGGAATTGTTGGCTTTTTATTAAGCGATTAAATGTGAATCGCTATGTCAACATGTAAAAGACAAGCACAAAGTTGTAGTAGATTCGATGTGAAGAATCAGTGTATTACCTAAAGATACTGCTAGAAATAAGACTGATTCAACGCTATTATATAGAAACACAGAAAAAGGACAAGGAACTTCAGACATGATTATCTGGTTCTAGATGTCATAAGTTATATGTAGCCTAGAATTATTGAAACTACCAGCAGGCCTATTCGGGAATTCGATTCGTATTGCTATTCGATTCGAATCACCAAATCGATTCGAACTTGAATTGGTATTTGGCAATACGATCGAAAAAAGAAATGCACACTGCCAAATAATGAGAAGGGAAATTTTGTACTAATGGTCATACCTATCCTAAAATTTATCATATTGTTGAATTTTGACATTTAAAAGTATATTTCTATTATTATACTATTAATATTTTCTGTTATTATATTTTGATTCGGTTTATTATTTGACAGTTGAATTATTTGGTTGCTGATAGCATAATATTCATTATCAATAGAACTTAGCAATTCAGATGGTGGTGAAATTGGGTTGATTGGTACACTAAACCGTCTATCAGCAAATGAAATAGTGCCAGTTATTCCAATCATTTACTGAGTTTCTTAAAAATGTTTCATTCGTATGACAGTTCCATTTTTATCTTCTTTTACGTTTTATTTAATATTATATTTGAAATCGGTCCACACTTTCTTCCAGCCATCAGAAGTTAATAGTTGATTGTCAAAATGGTTGGATGGATAGAGTGGGTCTATACAATTTCCCCGTACTAACTACTAAGGTGGTGGAACCCAAAAAGCTTGTGTGGCTCATTACAGTCTCCCCATATACATTGTGTGTCCATTTTTTCCAACAATTTCCTTGATTTCGTTCGAAATCATCGCCGAATACATACCTGATATTTATGTTGAGTGTACTTGTAGGTATGGCTTTCATTCTGTAATGTTTGTGTGGATACTCCCTTTACCACCAGTACAGCTATGTACTGATGCCTGTTTGTATAGAGGGATCCTCCCTCTGCACTACTACTGGGATCTGAGCTTTCTTTTGTTTCCTTTCACTTCCACTGATCCCACTAGTACTCATCATCATCACGCTTTTAGTTGGTTTATTTGTGAACCATACCAGCATCACTCATTTTGTTTGTTTGGTATCATTTTCTACTAACGAGAAATACGGTTGCCTATATGACAGATATCAGCATTATCGTTGGAAGGCTATGTTGTAAAACCCGAACGTCACCTTATTTGGAGTAACCCTACTAAAAACTTAGCTTAGCTTGAGTAGCTCAAGCGGTAAGTTGTGTCGATTATAAGTTCACTATTCCAGCCGAACGCCAAACCACATTCTGTAACCCAAAGGCTAACAGGGTTCACCATTCACCGCGATAAGGCAGGCTTGGGAGTAGAGAAGAGATACTATAGCAACCTGCATTGTATGAGCGCATATACATGTATAATATATATATATATATATATATATATATATATATATATATATATATATATATATATATATATATATATATATATATATATATATATATATATATATTATTCGTATCGATATCAACAATCAGACTTTATTATATTTCTTTCGAAAGGTTCTGATTCCTTAAAAGTTTGCTGCACCAATTCAGTGTGAAAAATTCGATAAAGGATCCGCAAGCGGATTATGCTTTAATGAAAATTCGATATCTGCTGTTAGGAAACTAAATTATGAAATAATCCGATATCGGATTTTTTCGATAATGAATTTTTCCGATATCGAAAAATTCGATCCACCACGAATTTTCCTATTATGAAATTTTTAAGTCGAATATAAGCATAAAGTTACGGCCATTATGTGTTTTGTTATTCACTTGAAGGTGCTGTGGTTGTACTTTGATTGACTAATGACTTGCTAAATGATATCTATTAATGAAATCTTGCTCCTTAAACTGTCGAACATTCAAAAATTTGATGATACAAAATAAAATTAGTCAACTAAAGTCGACTCCATGCTAGTCTTCGTCCGTCCGTCCAACCGTTCTGACATTTTTTTTAAGATATTTCATTGGTTGAAAATGACGTGTTTTTTGTGGTGACATTTTGTCATCAGGATGGCTTAACTTTATCTTTTGTCAGAACGAACATGGCGAAAAAGAGACAGTATGATGTTAAAATGAAAGAGAGGAAAATAAAATGCTTTCAAATGTTATGTCAAACATTTTATGTCGATATGTCGAGGGAAGAACAACATATAAAAAAAAATTATTTTATTGTTTTTTAATAACAAATTTATTAAAAATAAAATAATTAAAATTTATTTTAACATCATTTTATCATTATTAACCAGTTATGATAAATTATAATAAATTTATATCCGCTCCAATATCCACAAATATAAAATTAAAATATTTATCTCAGATATCACAAATAATCACATTCATAGTTTTTAAAATTTAATAAAACATAAAACAAAAATTTTATAGTAATCACCAAACATAATCGACGAAATTTTATGAAAAATTGATCACGAATAATGACAATGACTTAAATTATTTACCTATAGATGGCAGCAAAATCGTTCTGTACTTTCATGAAGCATGATATCGCAAATACAAATAGTCCGAATGGATGGACGAACGGACGGACGGACGAACGCAAGCATGAAGCCGATTTGACTAGTAGTGAATGCAATACCGGTAACCGGTTAATCTTTTAACCGGTTAACCGCCTAAATATTGGGAGTATCCAGCACGTTGAGATCTACTTATTAGATATTCTACAATGTAGAATAGTCTCAATTGTAGACTATCATTTAGTGTGCTAGATGTACAATCTATATATTATGTTGGGTTTAGGTCTTAACTAAGCTGTTAATCAAAGCTGTCATATAAAACACATATTATTCTATTTTACATATTATTTTCGCATTTATTTGTGTCCATTGCGAATTTACGATTGCTTTTCGTTCTTTATATTTAAATTGATGAATTGTTTCTTCTGAACTTCACAATTTAGCTGTCAAAAAATAGCAGAGACTCAACCCATAAAATATCTACAAAATGTAGATAGAAATTTCATATCTCACTAAATAGTGAGATTTTCTACATTTTTTTAGTAAGATATTTTGCATCCAGTACATTGAGATGTGAGATATCTACTTTTTTTAGTGAGATCTCAACGTGCTGGATACGCCCATTGATTGTATTTTATTTACCGGTAAATTTTCTCGTTTTCTAAAAGAATTCGTTGAATGTGGTTTAATGGGATTGGAATACATAATTTTCTATAGTTGCATTTTTCTTACATTTGGTATCGTAGTTAATTTTTGGTTTTCGTTTTTGTTGGTCAAAAAAACAATATCTCACTCTCATTTCTTTAAATGTTCACTGTTCATTATAATTTAATACTAGTACTTGGATGATTACTAGTACTTGGAAAATTTACTTATACATAAATTTTTTGTTTCGCATTTCTAATTTGTGTTTTCTTTACTTTCATCGTATGATTTTATAAAATTGACTTCGACGCTTAGCTTAACCATGGACAAGAGATTTCATGAAATACAAAAAAAATCACCATGGCAATATTTCGAAAGAAATAAAAAATAACGAAACCGTGGCATGCGGGTGGCAGCACAAGTGGTTTGCATTCGCATTTAAGAAGTCAGCACAATATTAATTTATTAAAAGGAACTGACATTGATAGTGAAGATGTTGCTTGTACATCTAAAAGTAATAATAAATCTGGAAAAATAACTAATTTTTTAAAAACACCATAGATGATAGTTTTGGAGCTGTACTCTCTCGCATGACAGCCAGAGATGGGCTAATTTTTAGTAAATTCGTAACATCGTTTGATCTACGAAGATTATTTATATCAAAGGGATTTGATGTTTCAAAATCATCGAATACAATTAAAAAATATGTAATGGAATATAAACAAAAAGTTCATGATTTGGTAGCAAGTAACATCACTGACAAGAAAAAGTTAGGTGAAAAGTTTAGTCTCAGCCTCGACGAGTAGACTTCAATAAAAAATCGGCGTTGCATGAACATTAATCTTCATGCCGCGAATGATGAGTTCTGAAATTTAGGCCTTACTAGAATATATGGATCACTACCTGCCGAAAAATGTGTTGAGATGATTAAAAAAAATAAAGTATTTCAAATTAAAAATCATTGATATTAAATATCAAGAGAGTAATTTATCAACAGAAACATCAGATGGAAATATTGGCCTAGATTTAGAAGTAATCGATTAAGAATCTCATGACGAAGAAACTTACGACGAGAGCAGTTGTCCGTAAATTCCGTAGGTCGCCACTGACGAACGAAGTTTTTCAAAAATATGTTAATCTCGAGTACAAGAAAGAACTGTCATTAATTTTAGATTCCCTAACCCGATGGAATAGCTTGTTAGCAATGCTCGAGAGGGTTTTAAAATTAATAAATTGTATTAAGAAAGCACTAATTGACATAAATTCGGCAATATGTTTTAGCACAAAAGAAATTTCAACCCTCAGCAATATAGTATCAGCATTATTGCCAATATAGCTAGCCGTCGAAGCATTATGTGCTGAAAATGTTAACCTTTTTCAAATCTGATATTACAATCAAGTTCATGTTGAATGAGTTATCACAACACAGTAATTACTTATGTGATGCATTTAAAGAAACATTGATAAAGCGTATAAAAGGGAGACGCAGCATTTTCGCGGACATATTTAGCTTTCTATCGGATCCAAGCAGCCTTTTAAGAAATGACGGGCACTACGATATCTTCAACACCACCAGCAAATCACATATTATAAAGTCTATGAGTACTTTAATTGAAAGACTTCAATGCTCTGAAAATTTAGAGTTTTTGATGGTAGCAGTGATGATGATCGTGAGATAGATTTCTGTGGCGATGTCGAAGATGAGTCATTAAATTTACAACCAGACAATTTATTCCCAATGCTTCATACAATTAAAATAAGCACACCCATTAACTTACAAAAATCCACAGCAGGAAGTGGAGCAACCGAAAACAAAAGCTTAACCAAATCACTAAGACGGGAAATAACGTGTTTCGTGGATGAGGGAGTAAAGGGTTAATACCTAGATTTGGTTTATAATTACCTTAAAACTATTCAGCCAACTAGTGTTAATTCAGAAAGAGCTTTTTCTGCGGCCGGTGAATTATGTACAAAAATACGGTCGTGGTTGACTGACAATACGCTCGATTCGCTCTGCTTCTTACGAGGATACTTTATGAAAAATAAAGATTTATACGCTTTTACAGAACCTGACAGGCTGACATAACTGGAATATAGTTTTGGAATTGTTAATCTTGTCATATTTTTTTTATTATTTATTTTTTCATTATTTTTTATATTATTTTGAAGATTGAACTTCAAATCGTGCAGTAAAAATTTTTATTCAAAATGCTTTTGGTTTTAATATTATGTGAAAAAAACCGATAAATTACCGGTAAAACCAATATCAACGAAATTTTTAACCGAAAAACTGGTAAATGGGTTTTGCTTTATTATTGCATTGCCTACTGACCAGCAGTCGGATTATGACATTAGATTTTCGGAAAATCCGATTTCGTTTTTTGCTTTTTAGCTTCATTATAGCGGATTTTTCGAAATCGGGTTTTTATAATACCATAATCTGCTTTCGGGTCTGATATCGAATTTTTTAGAAATCAAAATGGCATGTCAAAATCCGATAGCTAATCTAATTTGCGGTGGATCAGAGTTTTCCACAGTCTTTTTCTCAATTTTTACAGTGGATTGTGTCTGCTTATTTGTCATTTTACAAAGATATAAGCAGTTGCTTTGGAGTCCTGCTTTGTAGTGACTGATATTTCTTCCACGAGAGGATACTGATATTTGATGACTGATATTTCTTACTTACAAAAGGTACGATAGTAAGTTGGATGCACAATGCAAAATGGAGCTTTTTATGACATAGTGTTCGTATTTCAAGCAATCTCCTTTTAGAAAGATTGACTTGGGACTTCACTATACCAATTGAATACTTTCGAACAAATATTTCGAGAATGTTATTCATTCAAAGATCACTGAATTTATGCAATGAACTCCAGATTAATTTGCGGAAGATTATGTATATTCATATAAAGATCACAATGTTTGCGCCATGTTTGCATTTTAGTCTCAAATGGTAGTTAATCAAGGTTTTAATATATGGTGCAATCCATACCGAATTGTTGTATCAATAGTCCACGCATTTTCAACCACAAGTGCGTTTTGAGACACATATTTCCAAGGGAACGAGTTTCAGTCGCTATTATGGTGGCATCCATTTTTTATTGTTGACATTTCTGACAGTTGAGGTATTTTATAGATATGATGCTGATATTCACCATAAACACCTCTCGCGAATAATTAAATTAAGTCAAACTTATTCATTTCGTAACAATTAATTACGTTATCAGCTACTTTGCGAGCGCAGCTAATTTAAATAAAACATCAAACATATTTCATTGAGCAATTAATTAGTATTTTGTTCAGTGGTTCTCAACAACTTTTCTCATCGAATATTTTTTGTTCGAAACAAATTTTCGAATTCACTATACGAGTTTACTACCCGTACTATGCGCTAATAATTTTTTGAAAAATTAAAAGTTTGAAAAATTTATATTCTTTCTTCGCCGTACTCGAATACTCTATCTACTCGTATATATACAATAATGTACATAAAGAATTTTCTAAGTGAATATAATTAAATTAATTCTAATTAAATTGTCAATAAATATTCAAATGTATAACTGGAAGGAAAATTTTATATACAATTTTCACCATCCCGTGCGCTTTTCCCGCACCAATAAAGAAGCACCAAACTAACTTTTGTATGAGCACAAAAATTTTTCGCGCTAATTGAATTTTTTTACATAAATAACTTCTAACTGTTTGTTGAACTTTATTTCGAATAAAAGCACACAACAAGATATCGAACTTTCTTGTTATGTATACATAATTTAGAAAATACTGTAGCTTTTTGTTTAGTAGCAATTTTAAATGGAATAATTTTGAAAATATTTTATTTCCAATCCATCAATTTGATTGATTCATTTTTTGCCCATAAAAGATTCAGTTTGATTTCTTCAAACTCATCAACTGTATATGTAGATACGAGTATATAGGCGAAGAATAACTCAAATGGAACCTTTCATAATGAAAAACCAATAAAAATTGTTGTTTTTGACAGTTGGTTTGAAATATAATATTGTATATATCTAACGCTGAAAGCTTATTAATTTTAAAATATCTAAAGCTCATTCCAATTTATTTATAAGACAATCAATCCACGTATATAGTTGATGAATCCTCCAAATCGTACCCAATAAGTATCTTACTCAAGCGGACCACGTTTCTTTCTTGCATATTTTCCATTAGAGGTATAAGATTTCAGCCATAAAGCTACTGTATGTTATACAACACTCCGGTTGGATTTATTCAAAACTACTTTGACATAAGCCGAAAAACTTAATCAGTTCGAATTTCAAATAATTCCTTAGAATACGTACGACTGTTCCTCATCAATTTTGGTTGATATAGGTGGCGCAGTGGTTAAAACTACGGCAGTTGGAGCGGAAGGTACCGGATTCGAATCTCGATAGGGGCAGGATGCAAAAGGGATTCTTCACCATGAGATTACGATCTGTGGTGTGGATGAACACAACTATGACTCTTTGTTGGAGTGCAGAACTCATTCCATCTTCCATTCCAGCACTATAGGCTGACATAGAGCTATGCAATGTGCAGATGGTTAGAAAAATCGGACCTTTAGCCGTACGTCCTAAAATTGGCTGTAATAATTTAAAAGTCAGGACGTAAATCAGGAAGTAGTGAGTGCCTTGAGCCCCAAAACAGATGAGAGAAAAAAAAATTTTGTTGATGACTTTTTTGTAAGTTAGACGTTCTTATACCAAAATTTAAGCGCAACAAATGTAATTTTATATCGATATTTATTTAAACCAAAAGCAGGAGCCACCATTGCAATGGAAAACCAATATACAGTCCATATGTCCATTGGTCAGTAGTATAGGCCAGCCAATATTGGAAATGTGCAAATGGTCTTCGATAATCAAACCTACCGTTGACCAATTGAACTTAACGTCGGTTTCATTATTGATAGACTTTTTTTACGCTCATAGGTGTCTTAACATTTCTACAAAATTATGCCATTCAAACCTTTGTACTTTCCTCGACTGTAAGTACCAACAGCAACCAAACTTAGAATGGCGAAATGTAAAAGCTTTCAAAATTACAAATAAGTGTGTTAAGGTTTATCGTCCTCAAGTAGTTTTTTCTGGAAAATCAAAATAATCAGTTTTCTAACAGTTTCTAGAAACGAAAAGTTCGTCGGTAAAAAATTTATGATTTTTTCACTATACCGAGCATGTGCTGAGCAGGATCAACAGTCGAGGTTTTCAATACTTCGCCTACTACGATTAGCTAAAAAATTAACGAAATATGGATGCCCCCACCCATAGGGGTATTTTGGAACTTAAAGTTTATGAATTGTTACATCCCATGCATTAGTGATATCGCTACAGTTGAGACCACCTTACTCATTAAGTTTGGACAAAACTCTATCAATCAAATAGACGACGTTTGCTATAATAAAAACCTGCTAACATTTTATTTTGACTTCAAATTATTACCAGACGGATTATATAAAGATTTCTCAATTTAATTTATGTTACTCCCTAAAGCTTTCAAAGCTTTTTTCAAAAATCCATATCAAATTGATTTATAATCAATTTTTACTTGTACAAGATTCGTTTTTTTTGTGTATCAAATAATTTTTTTAATTTAAAAATAATTTGCAAACGCAAGCATACACATCGAGGCACGCATTAAAAAGCTCATGTCATTTCGATATGGATTTTAAATTGATTTCTCTCGTTTTATTTCTCATCAATTTGGAGTGAAGCAAAATATTATGATAAATTGTATTTTTATATGTGATCATAACATTTTGTGCTTTCCATCCAAATCCTAATGGGTATTGCAAAAATTATGGCAGCAATTTTCATTCGGTTGTTTCCCTTTTGAATTCCCATCGATTTTTTTTCTCCCGTTATCATTGCGTTAAACGATTTAGGAAAGATTCCGGTGTGGTGCGGCCCGAAGGTTTCATTTGCTTTATACACAGATGAGATGATTTATTGAAAAATGAATACAATTATAATGTGTTTATACTGTTTGTCGCTTGAATGGAGCTTTATCCGCTTTGAATCAGAAATAAATCAATATATGTAGATAGCTTTTGCGTTACGATGTATGTATATAGGTGTGTAGTCGTTAACGCGAATTCAAAATTTTAAGCACACAAAACAAACGATTTCTTTGTTGCATGTTTCAGAATCGTTGACATGAGTAAGACGTGGAACATCTTTTGGGAATCGAATCCTACAACAATGTCACACTTTGAACGAAAGACGACCCTCTGTATTAAATTGTTGATATTTATCGTTCGTAAATATATTATATGAGTGGTGTTGGTGTTGGTGTTGTATACCAAGGACGGATAAGTATCTTAAATAAAAATCTTTGCATTTTTGTCGTTAGGTCCCAACCTCAAATTCTGGGAAGACAATTAAATATACAAAACAAAAATTAAATTGTAGAAAATTTGCAATCCCTTAATTTGCCAACAAAAGTTTTATTGAACATTTAATTGACAGACGCGCGTACACACACACACAAAAGAGAGTTATTAATTTTCATATTTTCCATTAATTTTCCATAAAAAATTTTCCGAAACGTAAACATGAAAAGCAATAAAAATATAAAGAAAAGTTTTATTTGGGAACACAAAAACTTTACCCTTTTACGTTCATCAGTAGTGCTTAAATCTACTGTACTCGACATTGTGTAAAAATAAAAGCGATCGATGTTAACGGGTTTGAGGTTTATGGAAAAGTTTACGTAGTTTAAGTGATTTAAACAATTTTAATAATTTGTCGCTCCATCAATAAATGTCTTTAACCAAAAAAATTTGAGTGCGATTAGGTTTGTGTTATAAAAAATATCGCATAAATTAGCCTAAATTGATTAAATACACGAAACGGGTTGATCAATAATGAATCTCATCATGACTTTCAATTTATTTAGACTTTTAAAAATTTAGGTTAATTTAGTAAAAATCCATTTAAATTATTTTGACTAATAATTTCCAGTCAAATTTAAGTGATTAGAGTGTAATGTTATGAAGCTATGATTAAGCTGGTCGGGGAATTGTGCAACTGTCCAAAATCTATAAACCTAATGGAAGACTCCAAAGCCATTTTCAAAATACTGTACTGTAAATGCTGCTATATGTAGAGGCACCGTTTTGAAACTTATCAGGACCGACTTGTAGGAGCAAATTCATTGATTTTTTGATCAAGATACAATACCTTCATTTGTTTTTGAAGAGGTATTTTTGAAACTTATCAATAAAACTTTAGTAAAAGCTCTTGATTTTTATAATTAATCTATCATGCAAACCTGTTCTCAAAAAGCTTTGAGGTTTCGAAATGTTATTTTTAATTTTTGAGGAGTATAACAAAAACTCGCAATGAAGGTGGATCTTCTGAGCTTTTGTAATTTTTACAAGTAAGCCATGAAGACTGAATCTTAAGTCTTTGCTGAAACCAAGCGAAACTATTATTTCCTTCATGAGGTACACTTTAATTAGAACCCCGCGAAATGCTTTTCGTCAGCATTTTAAAGTTGGTGACTGCCGTTTTGCTTTTTTATAAAAAGCTTCTAGATTTTATAATTAAGATGCTAATTGTGTCATAAATGTTTTCGATTGGAAGGATTTTACCAGCGAATGAGCTAGTCTGAAGATAAAGAGAACATTTTTTAGGCGCAAACGTCAATAAAATCAAGATCAAATGATAAGGATGAAATACGTTATGGGCAACCAAACTTTGGGTTTGCTACATCGTTACACCATGTTGCAAACCATTTTTTGCCCTATTCACGGTTCCAAAGCAAACGAATGTTTTTATGATTCTAAGCCAACCTTAAATCGGTTCTTATCACCTGTCATAGTCTATACAAATTTGTTTGCAAGAACGCCATTATTTCGTCAATATCAATGGACCAGTTCTGCCATTCCACATAACCAGACACTGATTAATTATCTAAACCCCCTGATACGACAGTCGTTAAATGATTATGTACGTACTGTTCACACTCTAACATACAGATAAAACAGTTTTGTTACAAAAACGCTTAGTTTGCTGCTATGTCATATATCCACCCGATGAATTCTGCCACACCTACATACTAGACCACCATAAATCATAAACTATGTACGTTTGTACTTTTTATGCACAAAATTCATGTAATTGAAAAAAAAACTTTTCATAAAAGCTCTTAATGTGCTGCAAAAAATTTCTCTCGTTATATCAGCTCGTACATGCGTATTTGTGCACTTAAATAATTGGCCGTACAGAGTGCTATATATAAAAAAGCAATTTATTATTTCAAATCCAACAACAGCATAACGGACGTGTAATGATTAAGTACGGCATCCAAATACGAATGAATAAAATACAAAAAAGCTTCAATAACTAGCTTTTATACACACGACTCGTTAATTTTAATAATAACACAGTCTGCGATTATCAATTTATAGCAACAACTGAAAAGCTTTTTATATATACTATTTCCAGGTATCATGGGTTAGGCATCGAGACATTCATCTACTAACGGTGGGACGATATACGTACACATCTGATCAACGATTCGAAGCAATGCATTCACCGCACACAGAAGAATGGACGCTGAGGATACGATACGCGCAGCGCAAAGATTCAGGTATATACGAATGTCAAATATCAACGACACCGCCAATGGGACATTCGGTATATCTAAACGTTGTTGGTAAGTTAAATATTATGTGTTAAGTAGCTATATACAGTATATTTTCTTCTATTAGTCCACAAAAGACAATTTCATCAAGATAACGAAATAAATGAAATTTCTGTCCTGGGATTTGCATTGATGTTATGCCAACATCATCATCATCATCATCGCTATCTGTATAACAACATAACACTGTGCTTTTATGTTACGTCTTGCCTTATTAGATTTCTTCTAATATTTTTATAATTTTCCTGCGTCCTTTACTCCCTTTCATTATAAATACACACAAAAGCTCTGTTTTGTTTATATATTTATATTTTTTATACATTCGACGACGTAAAAAGCTTTTGCACTTTATTATTACGTATACACGCGAAAAAAATCTGCTGTAATCATAAGATCAGCAAAGTGTAATCTCATACCGTCAAATTTGGTGTGTTTTATTTATATTTTGATACTGTTGCGGGTGCGACTGAAATTCGAAATGAAAGGATTTTGGCACAGAGCGCATAAGATAAGATTTATGGATAATAAAACAATGAAGTCTTCGTATATAGATATATACATTACGCAGTGTGAGTAGATTGAATTTATGGGTTTTTACATGAAAGCTTTATTGAAATAATCTTCTTGGTGAATGTTGGAAAATTTGTCAGTAAATTAAATTACAAAATGAACAAGATATGCTTGTAAATAAAAGCTTGTGCAAATTGATAAAACTGTCACAAAATTTTAATTAGTGTTACATCAATATTTATTGTGATGCTTTTAAGCACATGTTCTTAATAACTGTAGATGGTGAGATCATATTTTACGTTACATTATATAAACCATTTGGAAATAGCTTTTTTCACTAACTCTTAATTAGAAGTTCAACTACTGACCAGCGAAAGAGAGTTGACACTCATTTACTCGTGAGGAGAATTCTATAGTGAGATATCTGATTTGAGTCCACACTATTTATTGTTTATATATGCCTTGAGACGAAAATACTAGCTATTTCAAAGCCCTTTCGTTTCATAACCATTACTACTCAACCATCCAAACATTATCTTTCAAAAAGTTTCTAACTGACAAAAAAGTTTTTGTGAATCGCTTTTCTTGTTTCAGGCTGAACTGGTCTCAGAAAAGAAGTTTAAAATCTAGTCTGAAACTATTGGTCTATAACATAGATGGCGCACCACTTCCACATTCAGTTTTCAACATTCAAAAAAATATTAAAGAGTGATGACGTCACACAACAGTATAAATCTGTATAGTTTATAAATCTAAGAACAATAAGTAACCTACAAGAAGACTCAGATCTATACATGTAATAAATCTACTAAAAGTTATGTGCCAATTTACCAGATAAACCATTTCGTCCTAGAAACCGCACTACTCTCAAATTATTTGTGCATTTATCATCATTCGCATCAGTTTCTTGAGGAACGATGAGTGTTGTCTTTGATAAAATCTCAAAATCCACTTCGTGAGGTGACCTGTGTTTTCAGGACAAGTACATTGACAGTATGGTTCACTGGAACAGACTGTCGTTCATGGTCATACAATATTTTGCAACAAACGATTGTCAGTTTGTGCAGAGATTTCCAATACCTTTGGTACGTGACCCGTAGGTTCAGACTAATCTAGTGTTCAAGCTGCACCTCGAACTTGATTGGTAGCTTCCACGATACGGTTGGCCTTTTAATCTAGTTAAGATGTTTCGTGACTAGTTTAAGTTTGATTCGCCTTAACAGATTTCAATATGTTGGTAGTTGCAGATATTTTTTTGGTTCTGTTAAAAGCTCAATGAGCCAAGATCAGAGTAGGAATCACATAGTACATATCTATATGGTCGGTCAAATTACGTATGGTTTTTTATCTCTACACTCCCCCTATGGTTCAGCTTACTCCAGATAGCCGAACGGCTTTAAAGTTGTATTTTGTTCGATGCATCCTAGTAGTAACTTCAACTACACTAAGAAGCAACAGTTTATAAATTTACGTTAAATTTAATATAAATGACAGTAACGTAACTGTAGATTAGGACAATATTTGACTGAGAAGTTTATACTGAAAGAAATGTCTGAGTAATCCAGGCTTGGTTGGTTACCACTATGATCCAGGTGACATTTTAACTCAGTTAAGGTGTTCAATACACATCCCACAGTGTGTTGGAAGTTCTAGATATTTTTATGGTTCTGTTAAAAGCTTAGAGTGCTTAGTTTAGAGTAGAAATCGCGTAGTTCATATCTATATGGTCTTACGAATTAAGTATGGTTTTTTTATCTATACAACCCTCTCTTAGGTTCACCTTACGGCAAAAAATCGTACGGCTATATAGTTGTGGCTTGCTCTGTGACTCATATAAGTAGCTTCAGCAACACTAAGTAGCAACAGTTTATAATTTTTATGAAAGCTCAATGGTTATGCAAGTGGAAATATAAGAGTAATAATATGATTGAGCTAAAAGCTCTTCTACTGAAAGGTATATTGAAATGTCCATAATCAATTAAACTGCACCTCGAGTTTGGTTGGTTACTTCCACGATACGGTCGGCAATTTAACACAGTTAAGGTGTTTGGTGTATAGTTTTAAGCTCTACTCGTCTTAACAGACCATAGAATTTTAAAAATTTGCAGATATTGTTTTTGTTGTGTTAAAAGCTTGGAGTACTCAGAGAAAAAAACCAGCATTTTATGTGTTTAGTGTGGTTTTTAGTACAACCTCCTCTAAGGATAACCTTCCACCACAACGCTAAAGCTCGACTACTGTTACTTCCACGATGCGGCTGGAATTTTAACCCAGTATTGTGCTAACTGCATAGTTTAAGCTTGACTCGCCTTAACAGACCTCAGTTTGTTGAAAGTTGCAGTTATGTTTTTATAGTGTTAAAAGCTTAGAGTACCTAGAGCAGAATTGAAATTGCATATAATATATTTAAAAGGTTTTACAAATTATGTTTAAATTAGGGGTTGGTTGATTACCACCACGATACGGTAAGGTGGTCAGAGTACAGTTTAAGCTTGCCTCTCCTTAACAAACCTCAATATGTTGGAAGTTGCAAATATTTTTATTGTTGTGTTATAAGTTTTGAGTGCCCAGATCTGAGTAGAAACCGCATGATATATATTTACATGATTATAAGAATTTAGTATTGTTTTTATCTCTACAACCCTCTCTCAGGTTCATTTTACACTAAAAAGCTGTATGAAAATATAATGGTGACTTGCTCTTTGATTCACAGTCACAGAACAATTCACAACTATCTAGCCTTAGAGTGCTCAGATCAAAAAAGAAATATAATTAATTTAGTTTGGGTTTTATCTCTAAGGATAACCTTCCTCCAAAACGCTGTTCGTCTATATCAGTGTTGCCTATGACTCATAGTCGTAACAGTTTATGATTCATACAAAAGCTCACCGGTTAAATCAATCCCAATATTAGAGTAATAATTTGGATGGGCTTAAAGCTCTTCTTCTTCAGACTCTCTACTGTTACTTCCACGATGTGGTTGGCATTTTAACCGAAAAAGGTGTTTAGTGCCTAGTTTAAGCTTGTCAGTATGTTGGAGGTTGAAAATATTTTTATTGTTCTATTAAAAGCTTAGAGTACCCAGCTCAGAGTAGAAATCGCATAGTAAATATTTATATGAAATTTCGAATTTAGTATGATTTCTAGCTCTACAATTCTCTTAGATTCACCTCACGGCAAAAAGCCGTATGGTTATATAGTTGTGACTTGCTCTGTGATTCACAGTCACAAAACAAGTTGCAACTATATAGCTTGCTAATCACAGCAAATGGTCAATATTAGATCAATAATTTGATTGAGCTTAAAGCTCTTCTACTGAAAGTTATTTAGAAATGTCAACAATCAAACAAGCTGCACCTCGAGCTAGATTGGTAACTTCTACTACACGGTTGGCACATTAACCCAGTTAAGGTGTTTTGTGTATAGTTTAGGCATGACTCACTTTAACAGACATCAGTTAGTTGGAAGTTTTAGATTTTTTTTTGTTCTGTTAAAACTTAGATTACCCAGATCGGAGTAAAAGTCGCATAGTATAAATTAATATGGTCTAACGTAATAAGTATAAGGCCGAACGGCTTTATAGTTTTAACTTGCTCTGTGACTCATAGTAATAACTTCTACCCTAAGTAACAACAGTTTATAATTCTTATGAAAGTTCACAGGTTAGGTAAATTTTAATATAATACAAATATTTTTAGATGCTGTTTGTGCTTTAAGCTCTTTTACTAAAATGTATTTAGAAATGTCAGTCATAAGTCTACGACAAACGTCTGCAGGTGTAGTCAAACCATGATTTCACAACACATGTTATGTCCCCTTCCCAACAAGATTGAGTCCACCCATGCATTATTAAAACAATCAAAAGCGTTAAAATTTTCACCTATTTACAGTTTTAAAAGCTTTATTATATTTACCTTTGGCTTTAATTGGAAAATTGAAAAGAGGCGCAAGTTAATTGAATTTTTTATAAAACTATATATGTATGTGTAACTCTGTATATGAAAGCCACACAACAAAGTTCATCGAGATTTGGTTTGCATTCACAAAATCATTATCATTCACAGTATAATTAAAAAGCTTTGTGTTGGAACATTTTCCACTTTTCACTTGTTTTAAATGGTAGGGTGAATCCGTAATAGTTCTATATGCCACACCTGTAACATAACAATTTGCATGCGCTGATTGAATATAACGAAATGGTTTGTTTTTTTTGGTTTTCATAAACTTTTCGAAACTTTATTTCGAAAAAGTTGGCTTTTTTGTTCATGAAATCGATATGAATAAATTTAAATACACATTTTAAAGTTGATGGTTGAAATGTCGGGGTATTATCGTCGGTGCCATATGGCAAGCATATTTTTGTATTAAACTATATACTTCCCGATTCACACTGGAATCGTAAAGCTTTTCCCGCACGATCCGTACAATCTGTGTAGTAACTTACAGTAGTGTTCAGTATAAAGATGGAAAACGCTGACGGTTATAAAAATTACATTTTAATACGAAAAGTATTTTTTGTGTATACGTACACCAACAGCAACATCAATATTTATATATAAATTATTTATACAATTTTAATTAACACTTTATACTTTTATAACAACACATTTTTTATTTTTAATTAAAAATTTAAAATCAAAAAATTATGTTCGGTACACAACGGAAAATCGCGGAAATACGTTTTTTGTTGTTGCTGTAATTTGATTGATTTGATTAATTTGAATATTATAAAATACAATTTTATACTCACTATGCCGTCTGTATATAAATATGTATGTCACTATGCCTATATAAAATAGCTGTGTGTCAGTCAGACAGATTTTGTTGCTGTGGTGTACAATTTAATTAAAACGAATTATTGAAGTAGTGCGCGTTGTGATGGAAAACGTATAGAAATTGTGAAGTGGATCAATCAACGGGATGGGCAAACATTTTTTTTTTTTTTTTTCAAAATTGATAGGTCAGTCAACGGCACCTGTTTTAAGTACATTATTACGAGATTTGTTACTTAATTTTCAATAAAGTGTATGTTTAATAAGAAAATTTGCGGTCAGAAATTATTTTTAATATTTGGAGAAGTAGTAATTAAAAATAGTTTTTAGAAAGCTTTCAAAGCTCGTCGTCGTGTTAATCGCAAAACATCGTCTCATTTCCGGTTTTTGCATACTACAGGGGTGGCACTCAAATTGTTATCCACTTTACGCTGCTGTTGTATGACTGTCTGCTCATTTTTAACAATGACCAGAAATAGTTCAAAAAGTTAAGGCCAGAATTCAATGAAATAAACGACAAAAAGGATAAAATGTTAAAATATAGATAAGAACAAAATATGTGCCTGACTGCATCAGTCATGGTTTGTTACCATGCTTTGTTACCTTGGGCAGGTAAACAATTAGGTAGAAACAACAGGACGTTAAAACCAAACTTGGCACCATCCCATAAAGCCTCTTTTTTACAAGAAAAGCTCCTTACTTCATTTCTTTAAAATAACGGCTACCATATTCTCAGGCCCAATACATTTGTCCATATGGTTTGTCCATATTCTGCTTGCCCAAGTATTATAAAAATATGAAACGTACGACACCTTAAAGATTAATCTTGACCAAGAATGAAGTATAATACCATCACACCTCATTCGTGCAGCGTGTGAAGCCTTCTCGGACAGCATTTTTTATTGGTTACACTTCGAGTGCTAAGAATATGAGTTCTTAAGAATTGTCGTGAAATGAGATCCCTTTCCTATTGTTCAGTACTGACTGGTAGTTGTCAACAGTAGAGTGGAATCAATCTTTGATACGCTCATAATGAACCTTACATGGCGCATCCCACCAAAAACTATTTATCTTTAATGGTTTTGATAAATTTTTAAATTTTTGTAAGAAACCTGCAAACAAAGTTGATTAAGATACTGCTGTTTTGATCGTAAATGAGCATTACGCACAGTGTAGTTTAGAAACCCATTGTCATACTTGATCGTTTTATAACAAGTAAGAGGTACAAAACGTAGGAATGAGAAATGTATAAAGAAGAAAGACATCACACTCACACAGCCAGGTTTTAACCATAATAAAACTTATCTGATATCAGTGCAAAGCAACTTCAAAACTGTCTACCATGACCGAATTTGGATAATTCCCTATAAATAATTATCGAAATTAAGATTTAAAGTGGAAATGGATCCCTTTAAAATTTCATGTCAGCCCAATTCTTAAATAAACGGATTAGTATTTAGTCGAACAAACTTGTTGTGTTGTTTTTGTATAAAGTTGTTTAAAATCTATCCAGAACCCCACTTTAGTTGTCCACAACCAAAATGTAGAACAAAAGAACATTCACCAGCCTTGAAATAAAAGCTTTCTAAATCAAAAGCTCTTTGAAGTTCTCTTGCATTATACATTTTTTTCAAACAAAAATGGCCATAGTTGTCTTGTTCATTCTGGATCCCATCTGGATGATGTATCCAAATTGTTAACGTCATTGCCTCATTTTTTCAGGAAGAAGAAAAATTATTTCATCAACTTGGTATTTTTTTCCATATTGCTCTTGTATGGTTCAAAAATTTAACTTAAAGATTTTCTCCAAGGTTTGAGATGTTCTGCTGATTTCAGATCAATATATGAGTTGAATTTACACTAATTTTTCTAGAAAAACCCTCATCTCTAATCTGTCCAGAACCGATTAAGGAAGGTTTCTGACTGCTTTCGAGAATTCACTCGTTCCATTCTCAATGACGAGAAATCAACTTTCGCTCTTCAAGAAAAATATTCTATGGGCTCAGATTGGATTCGAGCCAGCTGTAATTTTGACTATGTGTACCGCGTACTCTACTCAATCGACTTTTTTTTTGTCCATTTCTCAAGAAACCTGTACATCCAAAGTAACTGTCTAGTGTGTACTTCAGTATTGTGGTGGTTATTTTATTTGACAGGTTTTCGTATATAAAAGATGCTTGTGTCAATTCACTACATATAAACGAAAGTTGATCCATCCTTGGTATGTTTTGTAGATTTCCAGGTACTCCAAACTCTAAATCGCTAGGTAGATCCTCTCTTCCGAATATTACATTGGCTGGCGTTTCCCATATTGTATCGTGTCCAACACTAGGATACGACATCAAGCGCAGTGGAAGTCGTTCGTTGCATTATTTTGGTTCAGAAGCCACCACCTTTGCATAACATTATACTTTATGGATCGATTCTATCCCTCCACCATGCCATTTGTCTAAATCTATAGGATTCGTTTAAGAAATACTTGTGATTCGAAGTTTCTTCCTTGATCCAAATGAACCTCCAAGAGCACTCTTGATCTGCTAACCCACTTGTTACTAATGCATTTACTTCCATCACTGCTTCTTGTCAAAGCTCCCCTTTATATTGTTGCTGCTAATCTTGACTTGGTGGCATGGATCTCATCCTCAGTTATTACACATATTTTCCTTGGTGTATTCCTAATTTCTAGGTACTCCACATTCTTAATCGCTAGGTATAGGTGTACCTCTCTTCCGATATTTACATTAACTGATGTTTCTGCTGTTGTATCGTGTTCTGCACTACGATATGCCATCAAGAACAGTGGAAGTCGTTCGTTCTACTTTATTTGATCGTAACCCATTGTCTTTGTCAAATGTTTCTCCATGATTCGGTTAAATCCTTAAGAACTTGCTACTGTTACTGCCTCTTGGTTTACTAACCGTAAGCTTTCGGCCTCGGGATGATTTTGTTCGTGAAAACTCGTAATACTGTACATTTGTCAAACAGTTGATACAAAGTACCATTTTGACTACACAGGCGCCTCTATACTATCAAACCGTCAGGACACCACCCACGTCTAATATAATTGTACAAAACAAATTTTTATTTCATTCCAAAATCTTCTTCACACGCAACTAATTTTAGCTAGTTTTAAGTTGAATTGCCACACCCTACCTATTTTAGATACGGCAGCTATAAAATCAATTTCAATATTAATCTAACATTTAATAAATAATAATTTTTTATTCATAACCTAAAAAATAAAAGTTAGAAAAGTTAACTATATTTTATTGAAAAAAATAAAAAATAAATAAAAACTTTACATAAATAACAACAATAATAAATTCATAATCATACTAATAATAAAAGAATTTGTTTTTGAATAAAATCCCCATTCTTACCTGGTGAGAAGTAGTCTCGTGAGTAGAAAAAACCACCAAAAGCACAGCATATAGAATGGAAAAATTTTACAGGAAAAACTTTTTTGTTTTTCCTCTACTCTTCGTATATGTGCTGATGAATTCGTTCGTGATAACAAAACATTTATCAAAGTTTAGAAATATAAAATAATTTAATAAAAAATTATTTTTATTATTATTAAAAAAAAAGTTTTCGTTTACGTTTCTGGAACAAATTATTTTTAAATTAATAATTAAAGTTTAATTACAATTTAATATAATATATTTTTTTAAAATATTATTTTTTTTATTAAAATGTTAGTTTAATTTGGTATTTACGATGTCGAGGTTAAAAATTGGTTACGATGGTATATTTATGTTGTAATTAGAGTATGATTTATGATTAAGGAGATCATCCTTTTTTATTGTTTTTTTAAAGGCTTGGCTCCAATAATAGACAGCTAGGTCACCACATGCCTTACTTTATATTACTTGCAATGGAGAGGATCGTGAAGAATGACCTCAAATAATTGTACTTCGGATATAGACCAATATCAGACGTTCAACATCCTCCGCCCTGTCACACAGCACACAATCCTTGTTCTCACTCAATCGAGGTTTCCACAAGCATTTTATCCAATTTCCAAGTCTGATTCTCTTAATTGATTTCAGCATTTGTACATCATGTTCTCAAAGGAGTAACGCATAAGTCTCTAAGCGTGCCGATTTACTGAAACATAATTTTTGCGACAGATTCAATCATTCCCTTATTGACCCGCCGTCTACACTATGCAAATCCACTGATATTTTCTATCATGATAATTTATAAATGTATGTGTGTTTTTCAATGTATTGTTAAATTTTTGGCATCAAATATCATATCTGGGCGTTTAACTATCATGATAATTATTTTGAAATGTCTGTTTTTTTTACTGTAAAAATAATATTTTGTTTTAAATTTATTTTTCGTCACCATTCACATAAATATTAAACTATTAACATCAGCAAAACACTAAAAAATTAATAATGAACAGACAACATTTATTACAAAAATTACAAAAGTTAAAGAAAATTGAAGAATTAGAAAATAAGGAAAAATTAGAAAGGAAAAAATGAGAGTTTTGGGTTAATCCGTTCTTGGCGAAAAGATGTTCTATATCTGTAGAAGAAAACCTCTTAAAAAGTCTACTGTGGGGAAGTAACAATTCGTTTCTAAATTTTACAAGACTTACGTTTGAACAATTTAGTGAAATATTGGCAATAGCAAGTACTTCATACTTTTTACATAATAAATTAAAAATTCATGCATACATATACTATATAACAAAAATGTACATTATGTTTTAGGTTGAATCTGATATACATAAACAAGATACCTCCTTCCGTCAAGCAGTGAGTGCTCGGGTTCGTCTTGCCATAACCCTTAGGTATATCGCAACTGGAGATTCATACCACTCATTGGAGTATCTGTCGCGAGTTTCACGTAAAACCATTTCGCGATTTATTCCCGAAGTTCTTACGTCTTTATATGTACATTTTCAGCCTAAATATTTAAAAGTAAGTATACAGATCGATAGTATATAATTAAATCTGCTCATTTGAAAATGTTCATTTTTTGTTTTCATTTTTTATTCTATATACGATATAGAAGTTTCTTACATCTATATTTATTTGTTTAATTAAACGCAGCTCTATTTTAGATGAATATCACAGAAGAGGGATGGCAGGAAATTATCCAAGATTTCTGGAGTATCTGGAATTTTCCTCACACACTTGGTGCCATTGATGGGAAACATATTCGAATAGTTCAACCTCCTAATTCTGGATCCAATTTTTTTAATTTTAAAGGCTTTCACAGCATCATACTATTGGCCATTGTCGATGCACACTCTCGATTCTTGTTTATAGACGTAGGGGCGAATGGAAGAGCATCTGACAATACAGTGTACGAAAATACAAATTTATTTAAAAATTTACATAAATTAAATATTCCAGATAAAAGTTATTTAGAAGGTGAAACTATGCCGGTCCATAATTTTTTTATAGCAGATGATGCTTTTAAACTTGATAAGCATATGATGAAGCCGTATACTAGATGTTCAAGATTAACAACAAAACAAAAAATATTCAATTATAGGATATCCCGTGCCAGATTAACTGTAGAATGTGCCTTCGGTCGGCTTGCATCTCGGTTTCGCATTTTGCATCGACCAATGGACCTAAAAATCGAAACAATTGATTTAGTAGTAAAAGTTTGCTGCGTGCTTCACAACTATTTAAGCAAACCAATATAAAAAACTTCGACTTGTGATGATATGCAGCCATCTACATTACCAGCAACATTCTCAAACATGATAGTGGCAGATCAACCCGGCAATTCCACCAGATTATTACATACAATGAGGGACACAATCGCCAATTTTTGTGTTGGAAAGGGTGACCTATCCACTCAATGGCAGAAAATAATATAATTTGTTAATCTAGAAATTTAAAATAATCTGAAATATATAAATAAAGTCTTTTACATATTTATAAAAAAAATTAATTTATTCTTATTCATAATCACCGTTACGTTACACATTACAAATCACTGTGAATACCTACATAAATTAAAATCACAAAAGACATTCCATTAGTAAAAAATACAAAATAATAAAACATAAATCAATTAGTAATATTTATAAATAATAAAATTAGCTTAGTTTTATTAATTATAAAATTAGCTTAAATTTCTTCAACTTATTCGATAATATAGTCTTCATCAATACTAGCGTCATTCGCATCAGTTTGAATTAAATCAGATTGGCCATCATATTTATATTCTAACTTTACATCTTTCAAGACCTTAACACGTTTAGTTTCTGGAAATAATATCTTTGTTGG
This sequence comes from Tipula lateralis, assembly GCA_963932295.1. Taxonomy (NCBI): domain Eukaryota; kingdom Metazoa; phylum Arthropoda; class Insecta; order Diptera; family Tipulidae; genus Tipula; species Tipula lateralis. The sequence goes on along the minus strand of OZ010737.1, from coordinate 187,409,653 downwards.
TGGATGCTTTATATTTGATTTAGGATTGTATCTACTATTTGAAGCGAAAGATGGTGAAGTGACTGTTGCATATCTGCTTGTCATCGGAGAAAATGTATAGAAATTTGAAGAAGTCCTAGTTGACGATGAAGATGTTATCTGACTATCTGTTGAATATCGTACCGCTTTAGTGCTATTTTTATGATTGAAGAAATGTTGGTTTGACTCTGTGTTGAATATATTACGGGCCGGAGCTTTTGTACAATTATGTACTGTATTATATGAGTTAAAATTAGATAGAGCCGGTGAAGTTGAACTGGATGTTGCAATATTAAAATCATAAAGATAATAATTTGATTTTTCTTAATTTTGTAGAAACTGACTGTTGAATGCACTAGTTTTCAGTTTAAGGGTTAATGATATGTGTTTTTTCAACGTTTGTTACAATTAAAGGTGGTGAGGACGAAACGGTAGCGCTCATCGTCGATGAAGTTTTTAAAGTATGGATGGGTTCAGATTCACCTGGGTTGTTGCTATTTCTATTGTAGATGTTCGGTTTATAGGATTCAATTAAAGTGGGAGGTGGTGACATTATATATAATTCTTCTGAAAAATCTGTGGAGTGCTCTAAATTATTTGGTATAATCTGGATGTGTTGAAGGTTTCCGTTGATGGCTGCAGGTTTTGCAACGAACATGTACTACAAGTTTATTTTTTAGAACTCGGATAATCTTATTACTGACCAATATTTGAATTTCTTGCATGGCAGTAAAAATTTCAGCAACATCTAATTGATTTAACTCTTGTAATTGCATGGAAATTGTCGAACAAAACGTTTCAAAAATGGTAGGTTTTGTATTAGATTCAGCCATAATTGAAGAAATCGCTTCTTCGTATTTGTCTTTTTTCGATTTTTTATTTTTATTTGAATTTAAAGGCGGCAATTCTTCAAAACTTCCAACAGCTTCTTCAGCAACATCATCAATTTCCATCTAAATATATAAAAGGATTAATTACAAGAATTACAAACTAATTTAATAAAAGCAACTTACTTCGCTATACTCAGTTACGGTATACCCCTCAGACTCGAAGCTGCTTGTGGTTTTTCTTAAAACAATCACTTCATCTAAAAATTTTAGTTCTTCAAATAAAAACCATTTTGGATCTTCCCCATCATAGGCACTGCCCGATTTTTTTTTATCCTGCAATTTTGTTTTTGTTGTACGTATGTGTTTCGTAAATTACGTATTTTCTTTTTAATTTCTTCTACATTTAAGTTCTTATGAAATTTTTGAAAGTGCCGAATTTTTTAAATCAGGTCTTCTATAACTTCTAGTTGAAACTTTCCACAAACACTCATTTTTTCGGTACAAATCTATTAATTTAACTGTAGTTTCAGTTGAAAAGAGCGACATATTTATTAAATAATACAAAAATAGTATTAATCAAACACAGAAATTAAAATTACGGGTTTTTTAAGTTGAAGAAAACTTAACTGCAAAACTTGCCATTTCGTAATAATTTCATAATAATTTTTCGCGAAATAGCCTGCTAATAATTTGCTGATAGCAAAATTGGTATAATATACTCACACATACAATGAAAAATTTGATATCATGATAGAAAATATCAGTGGATTTGCATAGTGTAGACGGCGGGTGAACTCCACCATATTCATGTAAAAAGTAAGATCACTAGGAGTAGAGTGTGCACCGATTTTTGAAGTGCAATATCGGATCTATATATTGGTTTGTACACCGCCTACTTTGAAGCCGTACAACCATTCAATTCCCAATCTCATTTTTCCTTGTTATCATTCTCAATGTTTCTTTCATTGTGATCCTCTCTTTCTCTCTCACTCCGTTTCTCCTTCTCCCACAATTGGCCAATCACCCATTTCAGACCACAGAGTATGTATCGGGTTTGAATTATCCAATCGCACCCAATACCACTCTGGCACACGCATTCTCCACAAGGGCTTCATCAGTTGGCTAAAAACCCATTAGAACCATTTTCATACACACTAATACCATATCCTATTTTGGAGGAAATAGAAGCCTTTCTTAACATATCAGTCGGCCTTGAGTGCTTAGCTAAATTCATACCAAGATCAATCCAATTACCAAGATACCTTTACGTGTTCACACCTAAAATTCTAATATTGTCTACCTTAATTTTTACTTTAAAGCATTTACTTTAAAAATGAACACTTTAAGGTTTTCCATTAATTCATCTGCCCTTTTTGAGCCCCCACATCAATACTTCTCTTATTCCTATTACAACAAAATAGTCTGCAATTTGCAGAAGAATTTGGCTTTTATTATTGATGCGGTGTATCTCTCTCGTATATAGGTTGAAAAGAGTTGGCAATATTTTACTTCACTTTTGCCAACCCGTTCAACCCAATACCTCATGAAATCTTTTATCCACGTACATACTTTCTGTGAAAATCCAAAATTCAAAAGAATTGGTTGTAGTTATTAGCCATAAACCCTCTATGTCCAAAAATACCGCAACTACTTTCAAGTTATTCGTCTTAACTTCCCACACTCAAAAAAATTTTACAATTTATTTAATAAAAATGGAATTAAAGTAACAAAATTGTTATTAATATACATCCAATAATAAATCGTTATCAATTTAATGAACAGTTCTTAAAATAATAACTATTTCAGAGAGCGACAAATACTGAGAAATACAAAATTGAAAGTAGATTTAATAGTAAAACTATCGATTGAACAGTCAAAGCACATCATTTAATAGCTGATACTTTGTATTTAATAATATGTTTGGTTCATGTAATAGTTCTTATTATATATTTAAATAAAATAATTATTAATTGAATGGCCTGAAGTTTAAAAATGACAGTACAAGTTATAAAATTAACTGGACATGGTATTATTTTAATAGTGAGAATTATGAATTTTACTATTGATATTGTAAATTTAATAATAATAATGTTGTTATAAAAATAAATTTTTGTAGTAAAATTACAATTTTAGTGATATTAACTTAACAATCATCTATAGTTAAAATTACAATTTGAATTATTGTATCTATAATTTTATAATAAAATTTAAAATAAGTTATGTACGGCTAAATTTCGGATACTTTTACATTCATATTTATAAAATAAAACACTTATTTCATCTCTTCTAAATAGTATATATGTAATTTATTTATAACTTTTAAAATTTCACAATGATAAAGGCGGTTTGTGATTCTGGTGTTGAATATAGTTTTTATATGTTGCATTAAAAACAAACGTACTATGTGTGCCAATTTTATCTCTGAAAAAGTCAATTGAAGATCTAGAAGCAGGTTCCTTTTTGCAACATCCGGCAGATTGTTTATCTATAAGAATTTTAAAAAATATATACAAAAAATTGAATTCAAAATGTTATAAAAAATTAATTTAAATACATCAAATAAACTTTATACTCACTAATTAAAACCCTAATGAAGCACCAAAGTATATCCAGTTTTCTAAGTTGTCAGCAGTCGCTCCAATATGTTTTTTTTTCATTCAAGCGATAATTAGATATTCATAAGGTTAGATGTATTGTATCGATTTCGTATGAACAGCAGCATCTGATTACAATTATTCAACAAACAAATAAAAATTAATTTGTTGAATTTTGTTCATAATTAAATTTCCAGAAAAATGAACATCACTATCCTGTCATTAGTCTAAATATTTAATATTAAACTTACCTCACAAAATTTCCGTAATTGTATACTGTTGTATAATTCCGAAATTATCAACCCAGTTTGAGCTTGATCAAGCTCCTTTGAAAATCGGACTAATCACACTAATTAAAACGAACCGCACTTACAAATTTCTCATTCGCAAATGAATATACGTACATCAAAAAACATAGAAACAAATAAAATTACATAATTAATAACAACAATTATCAATATGACTGACAAATTATTACTATAAAAATTAATATTGAAAATTTCGTTATTATGTTGATAGCTATGATAATCAATTTAATAATTATCAATTACATTTACAATTAGAATTATTGGAGTAATAACCAACAATACTATTTTAACTACCAACAATTTTACACTAATATTTTTGTCTTCGATGATTACTTTGCAATATATTTAAAAAACTTATTATCAAATTAATAGTAAAATTTATTAAAAAATTGATCAAGAGAATTTTTGTTAATTGAGAACATTAAACTAACATAAGATTATTACTTTGATAAATTTTACAATTGTAAACTGTTATTTTAAAAATGTACATTATTGAAGTAATAATAATTTTTTATTTTAATAGTAAATTTAAAAATATTTGTTATTATTTAAACAACAAATACAAACGAAAAATTTGATAACTGTTTAGTAATTTTAATAACCAAAACTTGTAATTTTACTCATATTTGTTATCAAAATAAAAATAGAAACATTTTTACAGTTGTTGCTTTTAAAAAAATTATTATTATAATTGATTTGACAACAAAATATTTTATTTAACAAAAACTACTATTTATTTAATAAAATGCGTTATTAAGGATTTTAAAAACCGAATTTGATAACTGTGTTATTATAAAAAAAGTCAAATTTTTTTGAGTGCACAGAAACTTTTCCACACACTAGATTAAAGCGTGGTTTTTTCGAAAGTCGAAAGTTTTTGCCTGCAACAAACAGATGCCAAGAACAGATCTAGTGCATTGGCCTTGCTACCTACATTCGTCATTCTAGTTAGCCTTCTATCACTCAATATTATGAAATCGGAATCTTGGATTAGGTCAGCCAACTTGTATCGACGTACAAAGTTATTAAAACAACCCCACATTCTAGCATGCGCATTCATATCACCACAAATAATCAGGTCACTTTTACTTCTCATCTGTTCAAAAAGTTTCTTAAAATCACTTAACGTTTATCTTCTATCATCTCCCAGATTTCCCAGTTTAAGCATGTATTACGGGAATTTCCGTTCAAATGTTGGTATAGACATTCATTATGAGTTGATGTCGCATAATGTTGCAAGTTATTGTTTGTTGTCTCTCTTATTTTGTTTGGTTATAATGTTGAATGTGGCATCTTGTATAAAGCGTTTGTGTTGCGTGGTGTTGAATTTTTTTTGTTGATTGTTATTGACCAGTAGGTTATTTGAAAGATTTTTATCCTTTCGATTTTTGGTGTAGACGTTCATTGTGGGGTTGATGTCGCAGCTGAATGTTGCATCTTGTATAAAGTTGCGTGTTGTTTTATATTGTTTGTTATTGACCCGTGGGTTAATAATAAACCATTATACGTTCAAATTTGGGTGAAATTATTCATAAACGGTTGATGACGCATGCTATTGCAAGCTGTTGTTTGTTGTCTCTCATCGGCGTTATTTTGGTTGACAATAATGTTGAATGTTGCATCTGCTAAACATCGTTAAGTTGTTTTATTTTGTTTGTTATTGATCCATATCTGTCCTTTTCAGGTCAACTTTTGGTCGGCGAACTTCGGACCCGCCTATTGAAATTGTATTTTCATTGTATTCTTAAACTCTCTTCGCTGTGTACTTTACAAATGTTCAAATCGGAATGTAATTTAATCGTGTCATCAATTTAACAACTTTCTTTGTTTCATTTCTATTGTTTCAGAACCAGTTACCGAAATTGTCGGTGGTCCCGACTTATTTATCAACAAAGGTTCAACAATAAATCTAACATGTATAGTGCAATATGCGCCAGAGCCACCGCCCGCCATGATCTGGTCGCATAATAGGCAAGTAATCAATTTTGATTCGCCGCGCGGTGGTATATCGCTGGTGACGGAAAAGGGAATACTAACCACAAGTCGATTATTAGTACAAAAGGCAATACCAAGTGATTCGGGTGTATATACGTGTGCACCGTCAAACGCAGATCCGGCCACAGCTAGGGTACACATATTGAATGGTAATGAATATCTAAATATAATATTTTTTATATTAAGCACAACTACTAGTGTCGAATTAACTTTGTTTCAGGAGAACATCCAGCTGCAATGCATCATGGAATATCATCTAATTTAGTATTTAGCAACTATTTAAAACATTTAATTATAACAATATTTTTATTTCATATTTATCATAATATAAGATGGACATTATCATTAATTTAGTAAATAGTTTTTAAATAAAAAAAATTAAATTAATAAAATGAACAAAAAAAAAATACATTAATTAAATAAACAAAAAAATAACGAAACAAAACAAAAATATTTTTAATTTGTATAATATATAAGTATTAAGTAATTAGGAATTTTTTTAAAAACAAAATTAAATTAATTAATTAAATTTAAAATTATATTAGTGTTTCGTTTTATTTTGTTAATCTTGTTACGAGACTGATTAGTTCAATTTAAGTTTGAATTACAAACAAACAAATAATTATTATTATGTTCAACATCAAAATTCTTCTCGAAATTAATAAAACTTTAATTTAATATTATTAAAAATTCCATTAAAAAAACAACCAAAAATTAAAACTTGATTTAATTTAAAAAAATAATTGTATATTATATATACATTTAAATAACAATGGTATTTAAAAAAATAACTAAATTAGGATTTAAAATAAATACATTTGTAAAATTGTGAATAATTTTCTAAATACATAATTGTATATTTATTTAAATTTTTAACCACATCCCTCCCCCTCTCCCCAATCTGAACTAAACACTTTAAATCCCAAAACCTCAACCAACCGAACAAATAAATATCGAAACCAAGAATAAAAAATTTTTAATTAATAAATAAAATCTCTAAAACTTAAAATTATAAAAACAAAAAACTATATTTATTATTATTTTGTATAATTATTAAATAAATTTTATTAAAAAAAAAAAATTAATAAAAATCGAACAAAAAAATTGTGAAAATTAATTATAAACACTAGAATGTATAAAAAAGAATTATATAAATACAAATAAATATATTATTAAATTAAATAATTAAATAGTTTATTTAATTATATTTTCGTTTATTTATTTTTAATACCAAAAACAATATTTTGTTTTATTTATATATATATATATATATATATATATATATATATATATATATATATATATATATATATATATATATATATATATATATATATATATATATATATATATATATATATAATATATAAAATAAATAGTTATTATTTTAAATATTTAAATAAATAAAACCAACAAATGTTATTAACAAAATATTTTTTTATTAAACCAACACGACAACAATAGCAAGATATGAACAATAAAATTTCACAGGTAAACATAATATAATTAATTAATTACTAATATTATTTATTGAAAAATTGAAAACAGTTGAATTAATTTAAATTTACCTTTTGGAAATTGGTAAATACGATGCAAATTCCGCTTGGTCCTTGGTTTAGAAGTGCCTGCGGCTCTTACCTGTATTGTAGAGAATATTTTTTCACCAGTGATGGGATTGGCTAAATATATGAGGTTAGCTCTAATGGAAATAATAACCAGAATAATCCATCTAGGGGATAAAGCGCTATACGTGCTAGATCCTGAGGTGAAAATGTTGATTCCTCGTGTAGGTGCACCACTGTATTTTAGTTGGAAATTATTGAAATGAAGACCAACTGCAGAAATGGTCGTATTCCCATCCTTCTGAGAATGAAGCTGCGTTTTAGGCAATTTATCCCAATACTATTGCCTCGAAACTGTTTTGAGAAGTAATCACTCTCTTAAATTGACTAGGGTATTAGATTGGAAGTCAGGCTTTATTGGATACTTGGTCAAGACCATTTTCAACTTTTGTGGAACCTTTGCGTGACATGGTAATTTAAAAGAGGTCTGAACCACTCTAACAGTCAGCACCAAGATCGAAAGGGCAACCTGTTCTCATGTACTTTATCTAAAAATTGTGCACTTATTGTACTCCTGTGCTTCCGGTAATATTATCTCCGCAGGCTATATAAGTTTAGATTGAAGTTTAGATTAAAGAATCCACTAATGATCTTGAAAGCACCGAGAGAATCTTCTCTACCATTGGTGGGTACTGCTAAATATGGAGTCACATTTTTGGAAATTTATTTAGTGTAATTATAACTGAAAGGCATAAATAGGACCAATATTGCACATCTTACTGGTGCTGAGCTATAAGTGACAGATCCTGACAGGTGAAACTATCCTTCGTTGGTACTATCTTTCTGGCAGAAACAACTGCGATTTAAAAGTAGCATTCTATGCGACTTAAATGAACAAGATAGATCGCCATATCTGAATGTTATCTGATAGTCAATCAGCTTTAATTAAAAAACCATATATCCACGATCAGCTTTAATTCCAAAACCATATATCCACGAAAAATATTTGACAGGCAATAATTAAAAGCTTTAACTAGCTTTCTAAATGATGTCAATTTTTATTGGATACGTACCAAAGGAAACGTGTTGGCCGATAAATTGTGTCAATCAGGCGTCAATTCTAGTTGTGAAGAACATGAGGATATTGAAAACCTCTGAAAACGGTCTGCACCAGGAGCGGCACAACAAAAAGGAGCGATGGGACAATAATAACCGAGTTCATGTCATAAACCAAAAGCTTAAAACTTCCTTGCTCTTGTATTTTTGTTCAGCATATATGATCTCTAAAGATTGCATTGCTTTAGATCGTGGTTCCTTCTTGAGAATCAACTAATGATCTTGAAAATAGTGAGACAGAGCGTCTGTTTTGAGAAGGAATGTCACATTGCAAAAATTTAGCCTAAGTCAAACAACAAATCATTAAAATTGGTCTCCTTGTTTGCATGTGTTCTAATTTGTCAAAATCCCATGCAAGCGCTAGAAATCTGGATAGAAACGTACAAACTTCCCTACCCGCAACGCTGCTCAGGAAGAAAAGTCCACACCATCTGCAAGCTACAACTTTTGGCTGATGTTTCAACTTTTGTTAAACGTGACGTCGAGGAGCGGCCGTCATATTGGGAACGTTAATGGTTGACAATTGTTTCGGTTTCCTAATAAATTCCCATTGTGAGCATTTTCAACCTCGTGGGATGCACCCTGATTAAGAGTAATATCTGTTTTACATTATATATTTGTTATATTCTTAGGCTTTCGATGGCTATACTCCTTAAGAAGGCGCAGACAATCCAAATATTATGCTTTCGAATTACACGATTATTTATATAAGTACAGTCTATTATACGGAATAATACGTTTATTAATCGATAGACCTGGGCGATCGATAGACTCACAACATGTGAATTGTTAATGAGCTGGTAAAAGCGCCAAGCAATCTATTTGTGGTTTATAAAGCTTCCTGTATGTAGTGAACAATATGCTCGTAACTACGACAGTTTCACATAACGTGAAGCCAGAAAATCAATTGTATAGGAAGACTGTTCATACGAAACTGAACACCCAGAGCTCATAACAAATCAATCGATTTTCTTAACCAGTGTATCATCCTAGGTGAATCAATACCATTTTGTATCTTGATCACGATAACTAAACTATATGACATAATAACAATGATTACAATAAACTATATACAACATAGTTTAAATTGCGTGCTTTACGAGTATTTTATGGGCATATAAACATAACACTTTAAAATTATAAATCACGTTTATATATCAACAAGGTGCCATGGTACGATGAAAACTTTTAATTGGTTTAGTTCTACAACGCACGGAACTACAATATAATACGAGTATAATAAAATCAGTTTCATGAAGAAAATTATCATCCTTAGTGTTGGATATATATATCCATAAAACTATGTAAAGAAGAGAAAGAGAGTGTCTCCATACCTATATGTTTAGAGGGACTTAATGTGGTTAGGGGACCGCAGAATCCTATCGACTTAACTCTCGGATCCAATAATCAGGACTAATTAGTTCGCCGAAGTTGACAACCACTAGAATCATCCAAACATACATCTACGACATAGGAAACAGCCAGATTTTTCTAATACAAAAGGACGTTTCGACGAAATATAATCTAGTGCTACCCTGTGCGTATTTAACTTGCTCAACCAGAGTTTCAGCACATGATTGAATTAAAGGAAAGCATCTGTATATCTTCAAACTGTTATACATTTCATTTATTCAGACAGAAAGACTACTTCGTGTTCGTCTGCATTGAAGATATTCTAAAGGTATGGTAAACAGAAACAATACGAACTACTAACACAAATCATCTGAAACAACCGTTTCAGAAGCTCGTTTATTTTGATGTTCACATTACCACTCTTCAGTTCTTGGAAATTTTGGTGTGGGTTTGGGATCCAGTTATCCAGTGAGATTGTAATCGAAGGGAACGGTTTCATTCCAAGCCTTGTGAAGCATGCTGAACATTCAATACATCTTTTTCGATATTGGTGTTGATTGGCATACTATTGTTAGTGTTTTTAGTTTGATTTTACTGATTTTTGATAATTTTGGAACCAACTTCCCTTTACGTCATCTGACAGCTTCTGTACTGTGTGCTGCATGTCGGCATGTCTATGTGTTAGCAAGAAAATGTCATCTGCGATTGTTAAGTCGGCGTTAGTGGTCTTCATTCAATACTATTTGAAAATGTGGGGTCGAGCTTTTACATACTGCTATCAATGGTTGTTAAAAACAGTAGCGGAGATAAAATAGGGCTTACAACGCGAGTTGAAAAATTTTTCACTTTGTTTTCTTTTATTGAACTTTGTTAATCGCTTTGATTAGTTCAATTATTTTCTTCGATATGCCTATTCCGCAAAGGGTCTTCCAGATTGCTTTAGTCTACAAGAATTATAGGTACCGCTGGAAAGAGCTTTCATTTGACTGTTCTTTAATATGTAAGGCTCCTTCCTACCACAAGGCAAACTTGTTACCATTTTTAATTGTTGGTTGATTGATGGGGATATTGGCTCAAGGATTGTCATCGCTAACAGTTTTATTGTACTGTCGTGAAGTGACATACTCTTTGCAGATCTTCCATTCTCTTGAGCTGTGTCTCTTTGGGATCCTTAGTCAGACTCAGCAATAAAAGGTGTACTTTTTGAATCCGAACGTCAGTTCTACAGTGAAACTAGAGCTTTTTCAACTATTGAGCCCAATTTTGTTTATCCTGCGACCAAGCTCTCATTCCTCTCGAGCATTTTCCACTTTATTCGGTATCTTAATGACTTAGTACACTGGATCCTCTTTTATAGTTGCCTCGTGAATCAAAGATAAGACAAAAGCTCCTGGGGAATCAAGAGTTACTTTTAAGGTACCAATACATAATTTCAAAAAAGAAACCTTCCCACAATACATGGATGTAAACTTATGCCAAACTGATTATTAACCTCAAGAACCAAATCACAACCTATACGGAACTGTTCTGTAAAATTACCATATCGATTATTGTATCTGGGATTTTCTCAAAGAAATAATTGGACATTTTGTAAGGATATCTATATTTAGGCCGTAACGATTCTGAGAGGGCCAATGCAGTACCAGTGGCATAGTAATCCAGGGTAAGAACGCTGGTCTAGGTTATGGCATCCCGAACCACAGACTTCAAAACAGCCTCTATCAATACGCCTTCTACAACATAATTATAAACCAGCCCTTTCCTTAACCGGACTCAGCCCATTGGACGCAATAGTATTTATTCTGTAACAACGATCTACTCCTCTTGAACGTTTTCCAGTTTATATTGGGCCCAGTTTATAATACATGGATCGATAAGCTGGAGAAATCCAAAATCAATTATAATTTGTGAAAAACTGAAACTGTCAAAACTAGTATTTTAATTAAATCAAAAACCATAAATTGTTGTTAAAATATTAATTAATTTAAATTAATGATAAAAATAAAATCGATTTTTAACATTCAACGCTAAATGTAAGCAATCATGTTTATGATTGCTGAGATTCTTAAAGATAGGGCCGTGGAACAGAACGATTTATTGTTGTTCAAAATATGGTGGAGAATTAAACTCCGTATTTTGTTTCTTCCACCAATTCCCACTGGAAATTAATAGTCGAGATTAAATTGGCTCATCGAGTGATGGAACAGGTCGCAGACTCATCCATCATTATGTATGCTGATGGACGCATATATAATGTCGCTTTCTAATTTGCAGGATACTGGTTTTATATTTCAACGAGGACAATGCCGCCAGCCCATTTGGAAGTGCTGAACGCCCAGGTGCCAGAGAGATGCCACTCGTTACAATTAAATCAATTGTCGATATAAAACAAACAACATGTTGGAAAACACTGTATATTACATCAAATTAAGGTAAGGATTGGTAATTTATTAGAAACTCCCCATGGCGCACTATACAGTATATACCCAAGTTTTGTCTCGTTTTTTTTTCGAATTTAATTTCGTTTAACTGTTGTCACACATATATTAGATCCAATTTGGTTACTTGCTAATTTTTTTGTGTGTGTATATATGTATATTGAAGGGTGTGGTACTTTAACGATATCTACACATATACGGTTTTTCTTTTACACATGTTTGATATGAATTTTGGGATTGTCTGATAAGGGATTTGAGACTCCCAAGCAAAATAAAAACGGAAAATTAAATTAGTTTCTGGTTTGAATCTAATAAAGTTTATGTTTTTCATTCATTTCCACAGTAAATACCATTTTGTACACACACAGATACACCTATATATATACAAGGTTAGTTTTTGTGTCGGGTTATTTTGCACCGTCATCTTCGAAGGGAGGGTAGCTAAAATAAATAGACTCATTCTATATTTGTTTTGTGACTGATGTATACATACAACAGATAATAATTAAGATTTTATTCTAGATACTTGGGTTATGTCTCCCGAACTCTTCGAACCGTGTGATTACTAAATTAATTTTTTTGTTTGTATACTAAACTATATCGAAAATGATGACTAGTCGAGATCGAATCAGGCATGAATAACTAACCCCAAAAATTGGGGTCTGATTTAATTAGATTATCCAGTGCGTAAACTGTATAATATCAGCGTTATCAGAAAATAACATCTATATAGGTGTTTGTTTTGATCTTGGTGTATAAATATGTACGAAACGAGCTGTATACGAGGTGATTGTATCTATAACTATGAACATAACCTAGATTATATATTTTCTAATTTATATATTATTCATGAGGGAAAACTATCTGGAAAAGTTCTATTGCTATACGTACATATACATGTACAGATTAATTATAGACGTTAGACAGGATAATAGTAATCGATCTGTTCTTTAACTATTTGTTCCTGTTTGTTATATTATTATGCAGTATGTAATTATACTTCACTTTAGGAAAATAGTTTGCCGGAAATTGGGATAAAATCTGTAGATAATTGCTCTAATCATGATTGAAATTAAATCGATGTTAAATATTGGGGTTAGCAACTATGTATTGGGGTATAACAAATAATTGAGGTTAGCAACTATGTATTGGATGCAGAATGCACATATCATCGTGGAAATTCGGAATGGTCTGTTGCAGGATTTTACGGTTCGCTTCCGAAGCTAAACATTTGGATAGGACGAAGCTCCCAATGGGTAATGTTATTATTATTAATATATATATATATATATATATATATATATATATATATATATATATATATATATATATAAATATATATATATATATATATATATATATATATATATATATATATATTTAAATATATATATATATATATATATATATATATATATATATATATATATATATATATAAATAATATTTATATATATATATATATATATATATATATATATATATATATATATATTTATATATATAAATATATATATATATATATATATATATATATATATATATATATATATATATATATATATATATATATATATATATATAAATACCTTGAAATGCCTGGTTCGCCACAAACAAAATAATATTTACAGGTCCTTCAACCAACTTTTTATCAAGTATCTTCATAGGGACTATCTTCTATACAGTAATTAGTCTAATCAATTATTTTATCTTGAATACGTAGCACCTCGCATTTAACAGTGTATACGGCAGTTGATGTCGAGTCAAAACCATTCTGTCTACACACCCTATACTAATGTTTTTTCAACGATACCACGTTCTGAAAGGTTGAATCTGTTCTGAGCTTAACCAGAACAAGTTATATATGAAATGTAGGCCAGAACTCAGCGGCCAGAAATCAGAGTTATTATCCATCCGATTGAGTGTTTTTTGTAACAAACTGTAAAACCCTAATGTCATCGTGACTATATTCGTGTTTACTGCTGTCAGTTTATTTTAAGGATATAAGATATAAGCCCTTTTGACTAATCTTCAAACCATTTGTGCTGAGTTTAAAACTTAGATTCATAACTAAAATAACCAGGCCACTCTGGCCAAATGTAACTCGGTTGTCTTGGAATTACAATTTAAAAAAGTTCTTGATCTTGCAATTTTTGCAATTAATTGTCTTATAGTATTATCAGAGTCGATTACTGGTGGTTCATGTCCAAATTTAACAGAAATGTGACAACGTTTCACGTTCGTTGCGGTGTCACTGATGGCATACTAATCCATCACATAAAAAAATTAAAGAATTCAGAGCAACTTCCTTAGACTCTACAAAAATAAAGAATCTAGTCTTCATAACAGCGTTTCATTTATTGTCACTCGTAGAGAAACATGAGAGTCATTTCAGAATCTCATTTTCAGACAAGCGTTCATGTGTAGTGGACATATTCTTCAGTTTCTTTAGTATCTCTTGAACGATAGCCTGATTCTAATTAAAAATTTGTAACTGTACACTGCACTTAAATCACCCACTAAGAAACTATATGTTTAAGTTGAGTTAATCAGAATTATAAAATTATGTCTTATATTATGTATTTCTCCCCAGCAGATTCATAAAGTTTTAAAGTGTTACCAAAGGGATATACCTCTTGTGATTACGTCACATTTAGCATGCTTTTAAACGTTTCATTATAAGTTGATGAAGAGTTTTTTCAGCGCTGCATCTGGTCAGTTCAGTTTTGACGCAAACAAGAACAGGTTTGATTATAAATGGGGGCCAGAACTGTGAAGTGGTCATATGGGTTTAAATTTTTCTCTTAATTAATTTAAATTTTTATATACCCAGGGTAACTTCTGACCTGACCAAATTCGATTGTAAAACTTTAAAGCGAATATCGGTTCTTCCAGAATGTCTTGTTCGAAAGATGGAGTAATCCATTGCAATTGTAGCTACAATTACTTTGCCTTGCTGTTAAAAATAGCATTCGATGAAGGTGAATCTAACAGTTTGTGCTGAATATCAACACCAACTTATTCGATTTTCCGTGTCAAATTGACCTTAACTCCCGCCAAGGCCTCTAACAGGTCATTCATAATTCCGCTTAGAAAATTCATGATAAACATTCTGCTATCGCTAATGTTTTTAACCCTTCAGTTGAGCTTTTCATTATATATTCATCTAAGTCCTTCACAATGCATGCAAAACAGCTTCTATGATGTCACTCTACATTAAGTCCTCGCTGTATGCGTCTTTATTAGGAAACTACTTAAAACTAAACAATCAAATTATCTATTCAAAAAGTTATTATTTAAGATGTCACGTTACGCCAATCTTCGATTGTTCCCTTCTCAAAATTCTTTTAAGCGTCTTAAGAGTTTAAGATCCGCGGAGTCACTTATATGGTATTAAAATTTTTTAAATGGTAGCAATGACAATATAGTAAATTGTAAAGATGTTTTAATGTTGCTTCTGCTCCATGCTGATCATTTCATTACTAAACAATTTAAGAGGTTTATATATCTCCTTCCAGCTTTTCTTTCTTTAGTTTTCTGATCAATCGTCAATGTATTAATTCTAAATTCAAATTAATTCTAAATTATCTTTATTGCAATACGCTCCTAAGACTGAGTTTCATCCACGCTTTTTATTTGACCTCGAGTAAATAGAAATTCCATCCTTTGAATAGCCACTCATAGCTCTAGAATTTTCTAATTGTGAAATCGATAACGGTTTTATTTAAAAATCACGACCTATAAAGAAAGTCAAACGAACTTTTTTGGTTTTAAATCCTGGAGCAGATTTTTCAGATTTAAATTAATGTTCTATTTGCAAATATGTCCAAAATAAGTCAGTTTCGTCAACAATAAAAACTAGTTTTGATTCATAACCACCCTCGTAAATGCTTTAAGTTCAAATTAAAAACGACCAACAAAGATTTTAGCAGCACTATCTGCCTTAGATTTAAGCCCAAAGTCCCGCAGATTTGTGCGAGTCTTACATCTTTGAAACCAATCTTGACTATCGATATTGTTTAAAGTATAAACTCTTGGCTTTTGTTTATCGCTTGAGAATTTCATACTAGCAAGGTTGCACTACGCATGAACCAAGACATGGTTTCATGCATATAATATATCGTTGAGTTAAAGCAACAGTGCTGATCTGAAAAATCATGTTGTTCGTCAAATTAAACTGCATCGTGTCAGTTCGATTTTGAGGCAACCAGGAACAGGTTAGAATAAAATTGGAAGATAAACTGCGTAGTTATTACACATCAAGTATAATTTAAACCTCTAGTATTTATACTGGTAATAGTTTTTTTCCTGAAAGGCAGAGTCAGTTTACATGTTGCCCCCTTGTCTTTGCTTTGTAATACTACCTTGTCCAGATAAATTTTCATACCCTATGGGAAGTTTATCTCTTCGTTTAGTGCCATTAGTTCACCCTGGTTTGAAGAACTAAAATTGAGCTTTTTCTTAAGTTTATAAGCAGTATTGTTCGAAAGATAGTGGTAATCGGTATAGCCTTAACAATTTACAATATCTAAATAGAATAATCAATCCCTGTGATACGACAGGATCAACCTATAGTACTGAAATAGATTATGGGACGGCCTATGAACTCAACAGGGGATCCGGATGTGTTCATTCGATATAAGGACGATATACGATCTGCGAAGAAAGTCTATATCCCCTTTCTTAGCTACTTACGTAGCATATTGTGATTATATCTGCGGATACATTGTCTTGCTGTCCGAAACAACATCCGATGAAGGTGAGTCTAGCAGTTTTTGCTTAGTATCAAATTTACATTAACTTCCGTCAAGTTATCTAAAACATCATTTCTCTTTATTGCAATAAATTCTCTTTATTATTTCTCATAATTAAAGCATTTAAATCAATTTTAAAACGATCAGTATAGAGATGTTATCAGTACTAGTGGATTCACCTTTAAGCACAATGCTCTGCAGATTTGAGAGATTTGCGAGTTTCAAATCTTTAAAACTAATCGTGACTTTCTTCAAATTGTTCATCATTGTGAGTAGTACTACTGTTTGTCGTTTCAGAACTTCAGAACAATAGGAGGCAGGGTGTCATGCTTATATACTAGAGTTTTTCTGAAATCCCTAATCTAGTAGTCTGATTTGTCTTGTAAATTGATTAGAGACTGCACTTAAATGAAAGCCCAAAAAACTATATATTATATAGTCGCAATTGGCAACGACATTTTATAGTTCATAATAATTATGATCGGTCTATTTGTTATAATATTATTTAAATGGAAATGACAACAGTCTAATTGGAAAACCTCGCAGGATTATAACATTCTGGCTAAATTTATTTCCCCCAGGTAGATTTGCACAACTGCTTTTATCACAAAAGCAAATTATTATTACTAATTAATTAAAACTAAATTATTCCGATAAACGTATATTATTTAATTAAAATACAAAGAATTTAATTAAAAACATATCACAAATATACAAATACCAAATATATATTTTTATTGTTGAAATACGAATTAAATTAATTATCAAATTATAATATTTATATTTTTTGTTAAATAAATAAATATATATATATATATATATATATATATATATATATATATATGTATATATATATATATATACATATATAAATATATAAATATATATATATATATATATATATATATATATATATATATATATATATATATATATATATATATATATATATATATATATATATATATATATATATATATATTACAATAAATAGAAATAACAATTAATAATTAACATAATATCAAAAACTAAATATTTGGTTAATCATTTGAATTAAAATAAAATTATTATTTTAATGAGAGTATAAATAAATAAGCTTTATTTTTATTACAAAATGTTAAATAAATTATTTATAAATATATAGATTTATAAAACCATATTAAAACAATTTATATATCTAAAACATTAAAAACAGATTAAATTAAATTCTCTAAAAAAAATTTTAAACAAAAAATGTTAAATATAAGTAAAAAAAAATAACAAAATATTAAAAACAAATTTGTAATATAAAATAAAAATGGTCAGACTTTAAACACAAAAAAAAAACAAAACAAAGTTGAAAAGCACAAAAACATAATAAAAAATTTAAAAGAAATTTTCGTTTGTTTTTTGTTATAGGTTTTCCATGTTCGCTTTATTATTTTCCTCGAGGGAAATTTATGAGCTTTTTTATTGGTAACGGTGTGTGGTTTGTATGTTGTGTTGTACGGTCTACGTAACGATTATACGATATGACTTTGACGTGTTATTACTTTGCAATATGTAAAGCAGATACCATTAGAATAGTAAATGGCCGCAGGCATCGAGAACTCAAACGAATTTTCTTTGGACTTGTCCTAAATAATTCTTAATTTTTTTTTGCAATTTAAGAGCTTAATTAATTATTTGTAAGTAAAACAGTATAAGAAGAACAGAAAATAAATTAGCGTTATGTAAATTGAAGCTTTTGAGTCAGCATCGCTATCGTTAAACTGGCAAAGCTTGTATATTTATTACATGAGTTTATTGAAGTTCTTGGGACTTCCTACGTTGGTATTTCTTTTGTTTCGGCGAATACAGAATAATCACTACTATTATGGATATGGATTCGTTTGACAGGCAAAAGGTTGTGGATTGAAGCAGGTGGAACTAAATTGATATACTTTTAACAACAATGTCAAAGCTTTACGTCAGCTGGTACTGAATAGTGAAGCATCTATTGGAGTCTATTCAATCCGTGAAGTATATATATAGTGATAGTTTTAAACATGATGATAGACAACTATAGCTATAGCATAAAATTTTAGTGAAACAAAGCATTTCATCTTTAATTGAATCACGTAAAGTGTTCAACCTGGAAAACTTGACGTGATTCAAATGAATAATGTAAAGTACTTTACTACTCTAGTTAAATTATCTATCGAGTCTTCAACCGAGGGTAAAACAGAATATACAACCTGAAGGTCAATTAAATACCATTGTTTGGATTTAGGATAGCAACCTGACACCAACTAAGTGGTCTCTTGGCCGAATTATCAAATTGCTTCCCAATTAGGATAATTTAACAAGAGTAGTATAACAGTTAAAGATGGTCGTGAAGATATCGACTGTTCCTCTCACGGACACTGAAATTTTGGAGTGAGAACAAACAAGGTAAACCCGTAGTAGGTATACAGTCATACACAAGAACCAGCTTCAAACTTGCGTATATTAACTCTACTGTTGAGTTAATATAAGCAAGTTTGAAGCTGGTACTTGTGTACCAGCTTCAAACTTGCTTATATTAACTCAACAGTAGAGTTATGAGTACCGTATGTGTAATGTTTGTCCAAAGACGTAGGGAAGTAATCTTCCGTATAACCTTACCAGCCTGTCCAATCAGCGCGGACTCTATTTTGAGCATAAAGGAAACGTGCGATGACAAATAACTAATGGAAGATCATTGTGTAATTCATCATGACATCTTATCACACAGAGCTAAGATCGCTTCAAGTTTGAATTCGAAAGCTGGCCCAGCTTTGTTTTAATATCTCTATTATTAACACATGCTCAGTAATAACAAAATATGTTGGAGACTATCATTCAAAAAAAATAAGATACTTCTTCATGGCAAAAATGAAATATGAAGAAAAGCACTGTCAATGTAGGAAATATAGCAAACGAGCTGATTGGTACTCTGGACCACCATGATGCGAAAAATTATAAGCAGGAAATAAAACAATTCAAGCAGAATCAGGAGTGTTACTAATTAGTCCTCCAATGCTGGTGCTACTATACCTTCAACTTACTTACGAAAAACTAAGCAGAAATGATTCAGTATTGGAAGATTTTTAACCAGCAAGTGAATGCACACCTAAACAATCTTAACAACATCAATCGATTAATGACTATGACAACTCAATGACAACTGATGTAGTTCATCTAGAATATCAGGACCCTGATTAAACATCAACTAATGGCTTGTAAGGGACTTACAATGTGTCAGTATTAAACAAAAGAAAAGGTTAAGTGTTTAAACCTTTAGGTTGCTCAAGTTCAAGTGATACTTTCATACAACCATCAATAGATTACTTGGCAACATCCATTCATCGTGATCAGTTGCATTAGCTATTCTAAAACGTCACAAAATCATCAAAAGCAGAGTTGATTTATCGTGCATGACATGCAGTGAATCTAACAACCAATCGGATAACCCCTGTAGCATTACAAAGTGGACTCGGTCGAGCAAACTCAGTCACTACGCAGAATCGATTGGTGACACCCGATGTTTTTATCCGCCTTCTAAATCTTACCTTACCAAAATACGAACCTCACCTGTATAACAGCTAAAAATAAAATAGAACCTTACAAATGTTCGCTTTTGTCAGTATACGAATACGTAATTCATATTTATTTTGTTTCATGTGACATATGCTGAGAGAGATCACGAGAGGTACCCATAGCAGCGAGAGAAATCGAGGGTCTCGATTCAGGCGTTAACTTTCAGATGGCGGAGGTGATATGCGAAACAAATCGGCGTTCGAGATTTTCGTAGTTCGCGAAATCTCGATCCGCTGGGTTGGATAGTTTTCGGTTCGCCAACCAGGAGCAACAGAAAAAAAAGTAAGAAGAAAACGAAAAAAGTGACGACGCAGAAAAATGGGAGAATAATTTGGACTATCGAAAGTGGTGGAACAAAATAAAAAAAAACGTTCTTGCATTGGATGATGATGGGATGAGTGATAACCGCATCCAAACTCAAATCAAGACTTGTAAATAAAACTGTGTAAATATAATATATGTATATAATATAGATATATATTTTTAATGTTCATGGTGTTGTTTTTGTTTTGTTTGTCTTGTCTTGTCCAATGTGCAAATTTTGCATTTCTTTTGTCGTCGATGAGTTCTGAAGTGATGAAAGACAAAAAAAAAGTGGTGTGAGAATTAACAGTGATAACACAAAAACAAATAATAAGTTAAATCGAAGTGTTAAAGTGATTGATACTTTTTGTTGGTGTGATAATAGACAGTGATTATTATTTTAGTTGGGTGATCATAACCGATGATAACTTTGTTTTTGGTTGGTGTGATCATTCATTAACTGTGAACAAGGTTTTGGTTGATGTGATCGTACAATTAAAAATAAAAATAAGAATGAGAACTTTGTATACTATGTGAAATTCTGTATCAACTGTGTTGATAAGAACGATTAAAAAGTCACGGAACCGGTCGTCATCGTAAATACGTGCGGGATAGCGTACACTTAGTTGCAGTGGACCATACGACAGCGATACAGGTATGTTTTCCTTTTATATCAAACTTTCCGCTTTTCTCTTTTCCTTTCACTACTATCCGACCCTATACTTTCCCTCTTTCCTACATCGGATTGATTTACTTCGATTTGCTAGTTGGTTTTTTTTGGGATCCGTAAGTACCCACGTGCTGGTAGACTGGCGCTCAAAACAAATTATAATTGTTTGTGTTCTCTACCCAAGCCACACGACAACACGTTACACTCTTACAACACAACTATTTGTTAAGAAATTTCAAATCAGGGATATGTTCAAGTTTTCCTGAAGAAAATAGCTAAAATAGAAGATGGTAGTTTAATGTATCAAATCATGACGTGCACCGGAGATATATATACATATATGTATATAACATATAAATAAATACATTCATATATATATATATACATATATATATATATATATATATATATATATATATATATATATATATATATATATATATATATATATATATATATATATATATAGAAGCGGGGTACGCCCGCTACGCAGCGCGACGCCTCTACGCTTCGTTTTTCCGTATACATTATCTGTAGTGATTGTTTAGGTAGAAAAAAATGACTAACTTATTGAAAGTGTAAGAGGATTCGGTATATGAGTGAAAAAGGCATGGAGCACTGTCGATGATAACGGAATATAAAAAAAACAAACCACTAAACATTAATTTTTTAAATTTATTAAAATTGATTCTTTAAAATTATGTACTTATCACTTATTATGACAATATTACTAAAAACCAATATAAGTCTCTTAATCCAATAGTGTCCAAAATTTTTTGTTTTCCCATCTTTAGCTAACACAAACAAACTGGATGGTGTGCCCACTCGAGAGCGCGCCATAATTGTCCGTGTGAAAAACATGATGTGCTCAAATCTAAACCACAGATAGACATCGTTTGGCCTTGAGATTTATTGATAGTCATTGCAAATGCCAATCTAATTGGAAATTGAATGCGTTTAAATTGAATTGGTACATCTTTGGGTATAATAGGAATTCGCGGTAGTAATATATTTTCACTTCGGAATTTGCCATTTTAAATGATGGCTTTAATAACATTTTTCATTAAATTTTTAATAACTAATCGCGTGCCGTTCCGCAACTGTGGTGGGTTCAAATTATGAAGCAAAATAGCCGGAGATCCAACCTTCAGTTGTAAATTATATGGTGGCATGCCTGGTAAATCCAATGAGTTTAAAAACTCTGTTGGATAGTTCACAACTTCGGTGGTATCACAAACTGTATCAATAGATTTGTGTGACACCAAGTCTCCTGGCAATAAATCTTGTCCGATTGTCACGTCTGATCATCAACCGATATGCATAATAATCCTTCGAACTAACATTCTTGATTGTTTCAGCACCTGTTGCGGGATCTGATTGTTTAATATTCACGCAATACCCGTCTGGGCATTTCCATAAGATAAGCGGATATTGAAGAGCGTCATATGAGCGGTGTGTATCAGCAATGAACTGTAGATCATTATTTCTTCTACGAATCACGATTTCTCGCGTAGCTGTACGATCGCCGACTATGATTTCAGCAACATCATCAAGAACGGGTGTATTAAATCGACGAATGTGCTCTCCAGCAGGTGTTTTATTGTGCTCATTCAATAGAGCATCCAGATCAAAGTAAATTAAGCAAAAATTGAATTAAGGTTATTATAGCCACAACGTGCATCCTCACCACCCATGAAGTAAATTTGTAAAAATCTAGGTGATTCGTTTGGCATTGGCAGCAATGAACCCACTTTGTGATAAATTTGGCCTTTGAGTTTGAATGTTGAAAATTTTTGACCATTGATAGCATTATTGTCAACTATTTCTATTGCTCCGAACGATGTTATTTGGAAACATGAATTAAATGTTTGAATTGACTTTAGGAAATAGGAACAGATTATAATCTGGATCCGTACCGATTAGTAAACCATTTAATGGTTCAGGTGGTGTCTCAATTGCTGGTAATTGCACCTTGCCTGACGAACACACATCCCGGCTGGCTCGTTTCTAAACTTAAGAGCATGACAATGAAGACATTCCTTATCCATAGCACCAATTACCACTTTCGAATAAGCATAATATTCAATATCGGGCTCAAACTCGAATGCTAGGAATGAATTAGATGTAAATGATCGATGGATCTGTTGACATTGTTGTTCGTTCAGTTCGTGCATCTGCTGATTCAAATCGACGCAATCGCGCCATTTGGTCTTCTGTTCTTGGGCTCTAGCGGTTCGCTTGCGGGCTGTTCCACGTGTTTGATGGTCTAAAGAAGCGTTTAGCTGGCATTGTACAAATTATAATCATTGTCGAGTCCCGACGTGCGAGCACAATATCGCGTGATTCCTGGTTTTATGAACGTTTGGGTTGATTATCGATGAGCTAGCAATACCATTTACAATGTGCATTTCATTAAACTAAACTAACCTCTATGAAATCACCTTTCGCTGGGAATTTTCACAGTAAATTGTTTCAAAATATTGTATTAAAGCAAATTTAATTTAAATAAATAACGAAAGCTGATAAAAGCTGAAGAAAATTCCAATATTTATGTTACTAAAACTCCAGTCACATATGTCATTGCATCTGCCAAGTGTGCATACAACGCCATCTACTGGCAATATAGCATTTACAATCATGTTTTTTATGGGTTCTTGAGTTAAGATAGCGTTGTAAAAAAAATGTATGTGAAAATGAATTTTCTTCATAATTTTTTTTTGGGAAATTTTCCAAAATTTTCTTGTGTATTCTTCTTATTTAGGAGACCTGTCCGAATTGGTGCTAATCACCGAAATCGGTCCAGGCGTTCTCGAGTTATAAGCGTAGTAACTAACATCACTTTCTTTTATATATATATATATATATATATATATATATATATATATATATATATATATATATATATATATATATATATATATATATATATATATATATATATATATATAAGTCATATATATATATATATATATATATATATATATATATATATATATATATATATATATATATATATATATATATATGCCATGGGTGGAAGCTCTTTATCAAGCGATTGACTGTAGAGTAGACTGTAGGTTCGAGTCAAACCATTACTTGAATAGTAATTGGAACTGTTAGTTCAGTAATAGTTGGAACTGTTTGGAATCAATATTACGACTTATACACATTGAGAAAGTATTCAATTTAAATTGAAACGTAACATAACTGGGAAGGGATGGAAGCACGATCATATATTTTGACGTATCATTCCAAAAATATCGTGCCCCTTTTTGTTCGTCATAATTGTTCATGAGGCCGCAGATTAATGCAGTTATTTATTGAGTAAGACGTCTAACAGTGCGTACCGAACAAGCGATAGGCGCTGTACAGCCTAACATTGACGAAGAGTATAATCAATTAATTCGACATTATTATCAGCAGCTGGAGATGTGTTCATTCATTTAATAGTAGATGTGGATATTATAAACAAAATTTTATTCAGCGATGAAGCTTTTGGTTGTATTGGAACATTATACATAAATAGAACTGTCGGATTTTGTGTCACCTTAATCTTGTTGATTTGCGGTTCCAACAAGATCCTGCCACATGCCAAACAGTTTGAATTATAATTAAATAGGCCTGTTGGTTCTGTTTGATTGTTGGATTTATTGAAAACAATGCTGATGTTTTGTAAAATAACTCCATATGACTAGATGATGTCAAATGTATAGGCCTTCTACATACTAATTTAGACATCTCACGACGACAGATGCAAAGAGTAGTTTTCACTATCTTTTCACACTACTGTATTTGACTTCCTATTAGAGCGTAAACTTTTATGACTCCTGAAATTAGTCTACTTCTCAAAATCATAAAAAATGGTTAAACCATGATACAACCATGGTTTATCATCAATTAAACTTTAGTTATTAGATCATCTTTAATATGATTTTAGAAAATGATCTTACATAAAAGCACCTATAAACACACTTTACGATATAAATTCAAGATTATCGTCGTCCTACACAAAACGCTATAAAATGCCGAAATTAAATGTGTTCCACATATATAAAATCAACATCGAAGCACTCAAATTAATTTTTATGCTCCAAATAAAATGTCAAAAGCTTAGTATAAAAATAAGCATCAACATTAAGTAATTTTGATAATATGTGATGATAACCTATACTACACACACTCTGTATGAGTACCCCGTAATTTTGTATACAGGATACGTGAAGATTTTTTTTTTTGTTTTATTTTTTTCGGGAAAATCAATTTATAAGACGACGTTTTTTGTACAACAACAATAATCGAATTGATAACATCAATGAAATAAAATTTATGATATCTTAACAATAAATTTATGTTTAAAGTATTTGTATGTGTACACACGGGTGTGCGAAACCCGAAAGCTCTATCTCTCTCTCTCTCTCTCGCTTTCCAACTTTCAATATATATATATATATATATATATATATATATATATATATATATATATATATATATATATATATATATATATATATATATATGTGCCAACATAAATATGTATTTAACCCATCATCTCTCCATGTACATATTATATCCATACATGTCGCTCTGTACAGACATACAGACACATACATTGTCAACAATGATAACAACATAACAATGACAGTTGAAAATTTTCTTTTAATGTTAATGCAATAACATTTTTTAGTGCTGGTTTATTACAACAATAAAAAATGAAAATTTTCATTGAATTTTCATTCGGAATTTTTCAGGTTTTCATTTTATTGTTTCGAATATATATACACATTTACCAAGTACCATATTGTCTACACATATATTACATGCATACATATAGAGCCGAAGTGGGTTGATATGTAGGGGATGGGTTTAAATCTACAAGCAAATTCATAACGTTTTAATTGTTTTTCTGTTTGAGAAATTGCTCGATGCTGTGTGTTGTTGTTGGTGGTATCATTAACAATTAGAATTTATCTAGTAAAGTAGTTTTCTTCCTTTTTTTCAAAGGGGAGGGGGATAATATTTGTCCTATTGGCTATGACGCTCGACGGTTTTGTTTGAATATACGCTATATGAAATGCTTTTTGTTGAGAAGGAAATGCTTCAGATTTTCGTTTATTTTATTTTGTGTATTGTCAAAAATGTATTCTATGATCTTACAGCAAAAATTATATGCTACAATCTCGCTTGTGCGACATAATACCAGACTAATTTTTTGACATTTGCAAAAACTGTTGGTACAGTGAAATGTAATTATTTTTTTATATAATAACTTTGGCGGAAAGCTTTCATACACGACATGCAGTTTACGTACATAGTTTACCGGTTTTTTGTTTTTGGTGAGCACATAATTATAATTAATGTTCTTTAATTTATTATAAATTCATAAAGTTGGTTAAGTGGTTTCTCATCGTAGTCGTACAGTAGAATTCTAATGTAAGGGGTTACTGAAATATAATGCCGGCTGGCCTTGGGGTACTCTATTGGGTTGGTCCAATTTCTAAGCACATTTTGGATTATATGCGAATTCATTTAAACAATGGTTCTTTCAATATTGGCTTTAAGTACTGAATTAAGGTCCGTACAAGCTCCAGTTTCTCTATACCGTAACGTTCACGCGAAGATCATCTTCGAAACAATACGGTTAATAAATATCGCCACGCCGTAAGCCGCACCAAACAGTATAACACGCATTGGATGTATTGGCTTCTTTACGAACCCACCAAGGTAAAAATGCGCTTCGTCTGAAAAGAAAAATTTTTGAGCAAAATATCTCATTAATTACGAGTTCGTTGCAGGCCCTCACAGCAAATCATCACGGCACTTCAATTGCTGAGCCAATAGAACTTTATAGTGCCACAAACCAAGATCCTTACACCAAATTCGTTTCATGGATGGCCGAGTGGTGTTCATTTCCGACACTCAGTCACGAATTGATGTTCTCGGCCGTTGAATACGGCGACGAGCATGGATATGCGTTGAATTGTCGACTTTATAGCTCGTATCACGCCTGTTATGCAACAATTTTCTTGATACCGGTGGATTTGAGTCCCGTGTTTTAACCAAATTTTGTAACGAAATTTTCTTGCGTTTAAGAATCAATTTTCTTTATGGTGGAAGTAAATTTCCTACATTTCCCACTTCTGTAGAAACGTTAAGCGACTCATTTCGTCAACTAGAAATATATTACTTCCTCCCTTTTGATTAATATTATGCATTATACTATATGCATTTATATAGTAATGATGTCAAATAATTTGATTGACCTGATGGTGTCTGATTTCAACTTTGACTCATGGGCTTTGTTGCAGAATGAGAAACATCACTTCCTAAAAAATGGGTGTGCTTTGAGAAGAGAACTATCTCTACCACCACCAATTGGGATAAGTCAATTCGATTGTGAATAAATATTTTTCTTTTCTGAGGCTATAAGCACGCTGTGGTATGAGGTAGCCCCACGACATTACCAGCGAATAACAAGATACTTTACTCGAGTTGTTAATCTTGTTTATTGTGGCGTGATGATAATTTATTGTATCTTTATAGAATGACGGATAATTATTTGTCCACAACTCTGAACCAGAATAGGCTACAATTTATCCTCGTTTGTGGTGGCAGATTATGTAACTGATAACACCAATAACCATAGCAGATTGATTAATTTCGTACAAAATAATCTATGGCTTAGAGGCCGTAAACAGCCCTTACCGAGACTCAACTAAGACCTTATGAACCGTTTTAATGCAGTCAAATCCTCTCTACTAGATGTCTTATTAATTCGTGTACCAATTTCAATTTATACAGAGAGTTCAATATTAAAAGCTTTTGGACTCCCGTCACCATGAAGACCTTTATTTGAGAAAGATAAATTCAAAGAAAAACAAATGAGACTGTCGATGGATGTTCAATTGCAAGAGCATGCAGAATGAACCAGACAACTGAGATGCCTCCATTCTAGGCAGTATACAAAGCATTTATACCTGAATCAACAAACCCAATATAGATACAAGTATCAACTCACCACAAAAAAGGAACTTCTGTTCAAGTTGATGACGATAAGGAAAAGTTTGCTCTTTGGAGGTATTTCATTCAAAAGCTATTCACAAATAATACAACCAAATATATGAAAACTTCTGTAGACTTGATAATTAAGTATATTATTAGTTGCTTCGTGGAAGACAACTAGAAATATTACTACCCTAACAACACTACGGATTCCCCGACTTAATGAGCAATATTTGCAAACTTTATAGAAAGCACCAATTTTACTAAAAACAAAAATGAAGTTGCGTGTGTCCTTTCTTGTTTCTGCCACCATTACACGTCTAAATGATAGTTCGGGTGTAATTTGATGAATTACTTACTTACATGAATTACTATTCCCCACTGTTGGGATGTAACATGTAAAAAAACAGCGTAAATTACATAAAACGTAAATTACATGTAAAAAACCGAGCCAACATCATTCACAGAGCCATCTATTATAAAATGTCAAAAATTTACCAACGTTCGCTTGCTCATTATTGATTAACATAGATAAATGGGTATTTGCAAAATCAGTAAGTTTTGAAGTTAACGTTATAAATTGGAAAGCGATTTTTTTTCACCTTCACCCGGGCCATTTAAAATGATTTTTAACGAAATTAACCTGTTAATAATTTAAATCTTAATCAAAAATTTTACACAGTTAATTATTTTACAAATTCTATTTATAAAATAGTAAAAAAGTTTTTTAACAGATGGTGTTTCAGATACAATTAGATTTAATAAGAGATGGCGCCTCAGGTTTTTTTTTACATAAAATCTTTTGTTTACGTTTGTTACATATAGAATGTAAAAAATAACCTTATAAAAATAACACGTTTTTTTTATGTAAAAACCCTTGTAAATTACATCGTGTAATTTACACGTCCAACAGTGCTCATCCCGATTGTTATGAATATAATGTACAGGGTGTCCGCCGAGAAGATATACTACTTTGATTGTTTATTAGTTTTGATTAAATGAAAGAGAATGGCTCTGATATTGATGAATGTTTTATTTAATGTCCACAATTATGTATGAAATAGAATATCAGATAAATGTCCGCCTCACAAATTTAAGCCCTTTTGAGCACATTTTTTATTACATTCTTACACATTTCATCACTCATATTTTGTTTGAGTTGCTCAAGCGTTTCTGGTTTGTTTGCATTAGTCTTTCTTTTTAGATATCCCCACAAAAAGAAGTCCGGAGCAGTCAAATCAGGCGACCGTGGAGGCGAATCAACATTACCATTTTTTGAAATAACTTGTTGTGGAAAGAGGCCTCGCAGTAATTCCATTGTAATGGCTGTATGGGATGTGGCACCGTCTTGTTGATACCACATGTTAATCAAGTCAAAGCATACAGTTGTGGCGTTAAAAGGTGTTCAATCATATCACGATATCGCTTCCCATTCACAGTTACCGTTATGCTGTTTTCATTTTCAAATAAGTAAGGTCTCATGATTCCTCCTGACCAAATTGCACACCAGACTGTCACTTTTAATGGATGTAAAGGTGACTGATGAATATTTTGAGGATTTTCCATTGCCCAGAACCGACTATTCTGTTTATTTACATATCCATTCGAATGAAAATATGCCTCGTCACTCATAGGCGTAAATAGTCTTGAAGAAGCTCTTGTGTTAACTGAATCTTTAATGGAAAGCAATGCAAATCCTGTTGCAAAATTGTTTCCAAACTTGTTCTTTGAAGACCAAGCTCCTGAGCACGGCGTCGAATTGAAGTTGATGAATTGTTTTGAACACTTTCTTGAGCAGCAGTAATGTTTTAAGCCGATCTTGCAGTGCATTGTGGCCCATGCTTGAGCCTATCACCTATAGACCCTCTTTCTTCGAAATCATTCACTAAACAATAAATAGTGCGTTTTGTTGGCACGTTGTTTTTCCCAAAAATCTTCACGTAACTTTATCATCGTCACTGAAATTAAAACACGTTGGTTTATCGAATATTTTTCCATAATAAATTTGGCACGTGTCTACTTCACGATTGCCAAATATGAACTTTCAAGACTAACGTTGACCAAAATGTCGGCAAATCAAAGTAGTCTACCTTCCCGGCGGACACCGTGTATTTTAAAAAAAATGCATTCTCCATGACAGATATATGAGGCTCGACAAACAAAAATTGAGCAACAGTTCTCAAGTTATGTCGTGGTGAGGTGATACTTTGCCTGTCTACTGTCAGTTTCATTGTTGCAGTTTATATGATAAGTGGTATTCAATAATATCAGATAAGTTAAAATGTCTCCAAATATGACAGAAATATGAACACTCCCAAAAGTACAGATTTTACAACTCAGTATGATCTGAAAGCACCAATTTAACCAATACAAAAACTTTAAAAGTTACGTGCTTAGTATAGTTGACACCATTTCTCGTCTAAGCAGTTAGGAATGAAGCTATACTCCTACCTATGTCTAAGAGATTAACTTGAAGCAAACTTTGTTTTACAGCAGACTAGAAGGCCGGTTGTGCTGATTGAATCACACAAGGGTCTAATTATATTTTTTGCAGGACAATTATTTTGTTCCAGTGGTTTAGTTCCGATCTGACCCTTTCCTTATTTACTAACACCTTTAAATAAAAGCTCTAAATAAGTAAACAACCGAAGTTGTTTACTTATTTAGAGCTTTTATCTAAAGGTGTAAAGATAACTGAAGTTCCAATATTTGATTCTAATGCTGTGTTTTGTAATTGAATTGATTGGTGTAAAGAACAATAGAATGATGGGGATTCTGGAATATAAAATGACATCTAATCACACCCACTTGCGTTACCACCATGCACATTACTGTATACCAATCTGTAGTAGCTCAATGATGGTCTGGTCATAGTGGTGTCCATAATTGATAACCACTCTCTCTCTATCAAGCTCTTATTAAAATTGGAATTCGGTATATTTCGCTTCAACGGAAAAAGATCGAACCACTGCGTATAAAAATCATCCTCCAAGCTACGCAAATTGTTCAATACATATCCAAACTTTTTCTGAAGAGGAGATACTAACTGAAATTAAATCACTAGGAGGTGGCTGTGGACCTGGTTCTATCCCTTCGTCCATCATAAAATTATTGGCTGATAAAGTTTGCAAGCCTTTAAAACTCATCCTAAATAAATCATTGCAAACCAGAATTTTCCCTGTTAAATGGAAAATTTCGATACTCACGCCGATTTTCAAATCTGGTAAAAGAAATGAAATTTCCTGCTATCGTGGAATTGCAACCACTTCAATTTTACCTAAATTATTTGAAATATTAGTCTGCAATTCCTTCAAGAAAACAGTTTTAAGCCATCTATCATTTCATCAACATGGATTTATGCCTGGCAGATCAACTACCACCTAGTTGAGTTTACTAGCATTACTACTAAAGCTTTAGAAAATCATCACCAAATTGACACCATATACACTGACTTCAGTAAAGCTTTTGAGACCATTCAACATCGCCAGATATTGATTAAACTTGACAAGTTTAGTTTTTCATCAATGTTCGTCAAATGGTTTCAATCTTACTTAACGAAGAGATACCTATTTATCGAAATAGCTGGTGAAAAGTCCAATCCTATTTTAGCAAAATCTGGAGTCCCTCAGGGTTCAAATATTGGTCCCTATCTCTTCCTGATATTTATTGACGACATCACTAAAATAATTCAACACCTCTTCTGCGCTTTTATTTTCTGATGATCTTAAAATATTCCGAACAATTAACGATAGAAGTGACTCTTATAAGCTTCAAGAGGATATTGACAAGATTTATTCATGGTGTGAAGTGAACCAGTTAAAACTCAATGTTGAAAAATGCAAGATAATATCATAGGAAAACATCTCCAATAATTGCCAATTATAATATCAATGGAACATTTATTTGTCAGTGATATTTCATTCTCCAGACACATCGATCAGAGTATATCGAAAGCCAATTCCATGTTCGGTTTTCTTCGTCGCTGGACAACCGAGATTAAAGACCAAAATGCACTTTTTGCACTATACTTTGCATTCATTAGATCTCAGCTTGAATATGCAGTAGCAGTTTGGTGCCCCCATAACGTGACCACATTAATAGAATTGAGGGTGTACAAAAGCGGGTATTACCCTATATTATGAAAAAAACAAACTGGAACTACAACTACAACTACAATTTACCATTCCATAAGAACCTGGCTCTCTTACCATCTTACACTGTACGCTGTAAAGCATATAATATTGCAACTTTGGAATCGCAGGCAACAACATTGTGCAAGTTTTTTGGGAAATATACTTTTGGGTCATGTACACTCTCCCTTTATTCTTCAGAGCATTAAGATAAACGTGCCCAGTAGAAATCTTCGTCTGCACATGTTGTTAAAACTTGAAAAACATAGTTCTAATTACGGCGAAAATGAACCAATCAATATGATGACCTTATTTTTTACCGATGTTGAGCACCTATTCGAGTTTGGACTGTCTAAGGGACAGTTTAACATCAAATTAAAACAGCACTTCAGACAATTATAATTTTATATACTTAATTTTTAATTTTAAATGTCAATTTATATATACTTAATTTTTAAATTTTCTATCATTAAATCTTAAAATTTAAATTTCTTATCTGAAATCCTAAATGTATTTGATTCTACATATTGATTTCTTTAAATTAAAAAATAAAATAAAAAATAAAATAAAACTAAAACTAAAATAAATAAAAACCGGAGCTTTCTATCAAACTTAATGGAGGCAGAATTTCTTTTTGTTCTACCATTTCAGTACAGATAATTAACAAAAAGCGTAATGTTGGTACACTTTTCGTAAAATTAAAGCTCACACTTCTGAGCAGCGATAGTGTTCGAGGGCCTCGTCATATTATAATTTTGATATGTGGATATATCGTCAAAGTGAATAGACGTATTTTTGATAGCTATAATTTGTTTTTTTTTTTAAATAATTATAATTACAAAAAGTGTAGTCATTAACCATCTCAAATAACTCGACAAAGTTTTTTTTGTTTTATTTTACTTTAACTAAAAGTGCAGTGTTCGTAAAAAAACTATTGTGCATATAAGTTTTATAGTGAAGTGTGAACATTTAATGATAATGACCTAGAACTTGGGTCATTATACTTGGTCTGCATCTGCACCAAATCGGTCGGCAGTACTTAAAGTCTGGCCATGCAGGAAAATTCACCCTCATCGATGTTTGACCCCATGGATTCGGTGAAGGGTCCATCATTACAGCACACAAATGCTAACGCCGTCGGCTCGGGCAACTTTATGAGCAAAAGCGACAATCCATTTAAAATAGGTAAACTAATCGTGAGATCTCCTATAAGGCCACGAAGTTTCTCTGTAGAAAACATTGCCAAAACAAAAGAGCCTCAGCAGAGTAACAGCAGTTCCCAACAAATATCAGGGAATGATTTAAATGAGAAAATAATAATATCATTACAAGCTGAATTAAGGGAAGCACGAAATGAAATCCATCGATTAAAACTAATGATAGATCAAAGTCACCCACAAACAAATGATTTTACTATACCTGATTCGAGCGAAGAAGAGGAAATAGTAGCACACGAAACAGCATGGCTACTACCAAAATCCAAAAAGAGGAAGCGAATATCAGAAAAATGTAATCAAGCTGGTACTTCATCAGACAAAACTGAAAAAGATCCAACTCAAAATACCAAAATTCAGCCCGAAAAAAACATCTCATCAGCAAAGTATGTACAATTCCAAAAGATTAAAGAACCTAGAAAAGGTAAACAAATTCCGCCTCCTGTAGTACTTAGCAATGTGACAAATTACTCCGACATTAACAAGTCATTACAGGATAACAGCATCAATTTCCAAGCGAAATTGATGAACAACAAGCAACTGAAAATAAATGTAGTCACCGAGACAGATTATAGAAATCTAACAGAATACCTAAACGGTTCGCAGCAACAGTGGCATTCTTATGAAAATAAACATACACGACCGATAAGGGTTATGGTTAGAAATTTGCACCAATCATGCGACCCAGAAGATATTAAGAGAGAGTTGAGTGAAAGAGGTTTTAAAATCCTTGATGTCGTCAACAAAATTAAAAAGACTAAGCAAGGGGATGAAGAACTAAGAATTCCACTTCCGTTATTTATGCTGACCTTCGATAACAAAGAAGATATTCAAAAAATTTATGAAATAAAACATATGTGCCATATGGGTGTAAAAATTGAAGCGGTTAGAAGTAACCGTACAATTCCGCAATGTAAACGTTGTCAGCGATATGGCCATACTCAAAAGTTCTGCCAACACAAACCTAGATGTGTTAAATGTGCTGAGAAACATTTAACTATTTCTTGTGAGAAACCCAAGAATACTGCAGCAAAGTGTTCAAACTGTGCACAAGCCCATCCTGCAAATTACCGAGGATGCCTGGTAGCGAGAGAACTTCAAAAAAGAAGAAATAATCTAAGTAAACCAACGAATTTACAAAAAAGTCAACCATCAGAATCGTTTAGTCATCATGTAAGAGGTGGTTTATCATATGCGCAAGTAGCTGAGACAGGAAAGGTCAGTTCCGGACCAAATTTGAACCCTACCCATTCGAATACTATGATGGAAATGATGCAAAATGTTATGAATGCCATAAACAACCTTTCTGAAAGGCTACAAAGATTGGAGCAGAGAAATTCAGCTTTATTATACTAATCAACTCTCTCAAAATGATATACCAAGAAAACCTGAGAATTGCTACTTGGAATGCTAACGGTATTAAAAATAAAAAGCATGAACTAGAAGCGTTTTTAAAAATGCAAAATATCGATGTGTGTCTGATATCTGAGACCCACTCCACCAGGCAATCTTACCTTAAAATTCACGGTTACCAACTTTATGAAACAATTCATCCGGATAACCAAGCAAGAGGTGGAACTGCTGTTATAATAAAAAACTATATTAAACACCGTGAATGCCAGCATTATCAATTACCCGAAACCCAGCTTACCATAGTAGAAATTACATCTACCAAGCAACGCCTTCAGATAGGATCAGTGTATTGTCCACCTAGATATAACCTGAAGAAACCGAACTATTTGAATATCATACAACAGTTCGATGGTAGATTTATACTAGGGGGTGATTTTAATGCAAAGCATGTTGATTTTGGCTCTAGGCTTACAACAACCAAAGGTAATGAACTTAAAAA
Organism: Tipula lateralis; assembly: GCA_963932295.1. Classification (NCBI taxonomy): domain Eukaryota; kingdom Metazoa; phylum Arthropoda; class Insecta; order Diptera; family Tipulidae; genus Tipula; species Tipula lateralis. The sequence continues at coordinate 187,373,938 of OZ010737.1, read as the reverse complement.
TGCAATAGTAGAAATGGGATGTAACGTTCATTCCACTGGCAAGCCAACATATTGGCCCACGGATGCAGGTAAAACTCCTGATCTACTGGATTTCTTTATATCAAAACAAGTTTCATCAAATTTTATTGAAGTAGAGGATAATTCAGATATGGACTCTGATCACTCTGCAGTGATACTTTCCTTAAGCGACAAGATAATTAGAAAGGAAACGAGACCAACTCTTGCCAATAAAACAACTGATTGGGCGAGCTTCAGATCTGAAGTAGAAAATAAGATTAACTTACAAACACGACTAAAAACGATTCAGGATCTAGAAGAAGAGGTAGAAAATTTCACCGATATCATTCAGATTACCGCTTGGAATAATACTAATGGAACAGTATCCAAAACCATTGGTAAAAGTTACCCAAGAGAAATTCGGAATCTTGTCTTAGAAAAAAGAAAAGCTAGGAGAAAATGGCAACAAACAAGGAGTCCATCTGATAAGACGATTCTAAATAATAAATCACAACAGCTTAAGCGAGAAATTCAGAAGCTAAATGAAAAATCGTTTTCTTTGTATCTGGGAAAATTGACCGCTGATGAAGATACGAACTTCTCTTTATGGAAGGCAACTAAAAGTATAAAAACCCCAATTACGCAAATCCCTCCTATTAAGAGAAATGATGGCTCGTGGGCTAGAGATAACAAAGCAAAAGCTGAAGAATTTGCTAACCATTTGGCTGATATTTTCAAACCGAATGAGATTGAATCGGATATTATAATCGAAAATGAAAGCAGCAGTTATGAGGGTGGAATTCCTCTAACAACCCAAAAAGAAGTTACCAGTGAAATACAATTCAATCTGAAGTCAGCAAAGGCACCTGGATATGACCTTATAACGAGAGAAATTTTAAAGCAACTACCAAAGAAAGCTATCGCTAAACTAACTTACTTGTTTAATGCTGTTATTAGATTAAGACATGTTCCTTCGGCCTGGAAAGTTGCGGAAGTTATTATGTTACCGAAACCAGGTAAACCCCCTAATGAAGCTAAATCGTATCGTCCGATATCACTGCTCCCTATCATTTCAAAGCTAATGGAGAGACTACTCTTGAAGAGAATGAAGCCAATAATAGAAAGTAGAGACCTAATACCGGGTCACCAATTTGGGTTTAGATGCAAACATTCTACAATTGATCAGGTTCACAGAATAACAGACATTATAGAAAAGGCGTTAGAAGAAAAACAAATTTGTTCGACCTTATTTCTGGATGTGGCAGCAGCTTTCGATAAGGTATGGCACGAGGGTTTAATACATAAACTGAATGCTATGCTTCCGGGGCCATATATTGATCTTTTGAGATCATATTTATCTGAAAGGCTTTTTAGAGTAAGACAAGAAGATGAGTATTCTGAACTGAGAGAGATAAGGGCAGGTGTTCCACAAGGCAGCGTTCTAGGTCCAGTCCTTTACCTACTATATACAAGTGATATACCACAGCCCGACCACGTAAGCATAGCAACGTTTGCTGAGGACACCGCGATACTATCAACAGAGCAAACTGTGGAAGAAGCGGCGAATAAACTTCAATGTGCAAGTGATGAAATTCGCCAGTGGACCAAGCGATGGAAAATCAAACTTAATGAATTAAAATCTGCCCATGTCAACTTTACGAATAAATCATTGGTTAATCCGCCGACAATCAGCTTAAACGATGTGATGGTGCCGAACGTGAACTCTGCTAAATACTTGGGTATGACTCTGGATGTTAAATGGAAAGAGCATGTGAAGAAGAAAAGAAAAGAGCTTGATCTTAAATATAGACAATTGTACTGGCTAATTGGGCGAAGGTCAAAATTAAGCATATGCAACAAAATACTGATTTACAATCAGGTTCTTAAGCCGATTTGGCTATATGGCATTCAGCTTTGGGGCTGTACTAAAAATACTAACATTAAACTTATACAAAACTTCCAGAATAAGGTACTTCGGAGTATAGTCAATGCACCCTGGTACATTCGTAATAGTGATTTGCATCGTGATTTGGAGATTCCAGATATAAAACTCGAAATAAAACGATTTGCATCGAAGCATGAATCGAGACTAATGGAACATGTCAATGCGGAAGCCTCTCGGCTACTGGATAATGAACATTTGGTTAGGAGACTTAAAAGAACCAAACCCTTCGAGCTCGTTAGTATGTGAGCAGCTACCTACCAACGAACAGGCACTGTGCATCGCTGGATCTACAGTGACCACATTATATTTTAGTTTGTAAGAATTCAGATGTAAATTGATGGTTAGTCTGGAAAGACTAGTTTCAATAATATAATAATAAAAAAAAAAAAAAAAAAAAATATTATAATTTTCCAACCATTTACACAATCTTTTGGTTTTCCAGACACTACTCGCAAAGTTGAAAATTTAACGTATTATGGAAATGGATCACAGTATGGCAACAAACGACATTTCTACCGTGAATAAGCGTCTGGTAGCATAAAATATCTACTAGTAAACTTTTGGTAGATTTTCACAGTAACAACAGTTTGGCACAGTCATGAGAAGTGCCGCATGTTGTATATCAAATTTAATATTTGTTAATGAAGTTCTTCCACCTGAATGTGTCTTAATTTAATTTTGGAAAATTATAGGACACAATAATTATATCTATAAATAATAAAGAATTTTGCTGACTTTTGCTACACGATTTTCTATATAAATGTGTAAAGAAAATCACTATGGAAGTATAAGAATATAGGAAGAAGATGAAGAAGAAGTTTAATTTAACGAAAATCATTACATTTAATAAGATTTTTCTCCCCGTTCTTATATTCTGCTCATTTTCCGTTGTTATATAGGATTATATATAGAGCATAGTTGTTTTATATATAGTTATCGTTATCGTTATATAATTTGAAGCATTAATTTTCACAATGCAGTATCATCATCATCATCATCATCTACATTGACTTCATCATCATCATCATCGCCATTCTTAAACGTTATTATATTCTTCATCTTAATTTTGTTGAACTCAACTTTATGAGTGTGTATATGTGAATATAAACGAACGAAGAGCGCATATAGCTAGTATAGTGTATCACAGCTATATACGCTACTAGTGGTATATAAAATAGTGAATTGAAAATATTTTTGTTATCAGAAGAAAACAGTTCAAAGTTAAGTGGATGGTTAGAAATAATGAGGGTAGAAGCTGAGTGTGTATAATAGAAAAAGAGCGGTTTACAGCGTACGTGTTTATATAAAGACGTTTGTTTGGTGTAGAAAATTAAGACTATCAACGAAGTTGGGAAATCGTAATTGATTAAATTAACAAGATTCAAATTGAAAAGGCACAACCTTTCAGTACGAGGTATCGGTGGTTGGGACTTTTTCGCATACTCAAATAATCGATGCGTCATTCGATACGGTACAGCATATCCTTTTCGATTCCTTTTGTCACATCAATTAATCAATCAGATACCATCTATAAATGCAAGAATTTGATTAGTTGACCAGTTTAGGGTCAAGACAAGTATCATTTTGAAAATCTGAACTACAACATATGATAAAAATGTAAGGACAAACCAACTAGAACTAAATACTTAAAAATCTCTTTTCAAATTTAATAGACTAAGATCTAAGAGACAGAAAACAACGGTAAAATTAACGTATTTGTAGAATACCTTAAAGGAAGAATACCTTTAAGGTAGATGCTATACCTATCTACCTTTAAAATATTCTACCTTTAAGGTAAATACCACTAATGAGTAAATGTACAGGCAACATTCGAATGTCAAATCAGCTTTAGAGAAGTTGCTCTCATTATAAAAATAAGAGATCACACAGATAAATGGCGGAACACAATCCGGATAGATCCCGGTACATAGAACCAAATCAAATACCATAGAAACTAGTGATAAAATTTCGGTAAGTTGGGATTATATGAGAATCTGTGTGCCTATAAAACACTAGCTTGAACAGAGAATAACATGTATTAAGGCTAAAGATAAGGACAAGAACGAGTGTTAACTTAGTCGCTCAAAAACAACCCCGACGCTTAGAATATGGGACCAGTCTCTTAGTTTTTTAGTCAAGAGGCATTTCATAACAAGCCCAGTCGCTTTACATTTTCAACACATAATAAAACCAAATTTATACGAACCCATAAAATTGATTTAATGGTTGTTACAGGCCATTGTCAAATATCTCTGTATCATTCGAGTCGAATCAGCACTCAGAACATGCCCGAGGCAGCGTACTCGCTGTCCTTTGATTTCATGCACGATATCAGGAATTCGAATTCAATTAGATTGAAAAGAACTCGGTATGTGCCATCATCGTTCGAGAGTTGGATTCAAACGAAGAAGAATCTCGAATGTTATAGAAGCCATCTTTCGTACTCATCCATCAAGATCCAACTCCTTACAAGACAACGGCACTTTATTTCTAAGATATATTGTTTTTTATAATTGGACGTAGAGAGGTAAAGCGAACCTTGATATACTCTCCCACACTATTACTTTAGTATGATGAGAGATCCAAGTACTTAAATCCTTCAAACGTGTGGTTACCACTACTGAAATCAATTGAGTGTTGGTCTCGAAAGCCTGAGATCAAATATTTGGGTTTTATGTTTCGTTCGAAATATTCACGAAACATGAATTCTTCCACTCACATGGCCTTATACATTGAGTCTATTAACAATTATTAAAGATTGAGCGAGCTGTCCTAATTGGAAAAAATCTAATGTCTGCATTTATTACTCTTACAATCTAGCTTTGCTTAGTAGCAGTAACAAGTCCAAAAAAAAAATGGTCGAGTGGTCGAGTTAATAGTGGGCAAGGGAGGAAATCAAGTTGGAAGCCATCGCGAAGCTTGGATGCAAACGGCACTTTTTACTGTAGTTTCAATCGTGAAAAGTGAATTTTATCTCCTCGATGCTGGAAACTGTTATGATCTCATTGACAATAGAAACAATCACGATGTCAAAGTGTAAAGCATTCGTCAAACGACTTAAAACCATTCAATCTAGACGAGCTCATGGGTTTATACCATGCAAAATTATCTTCAAACCATATAGCCGGTTGATATATGGTTTGAAGATAATTTTTTGAGTTTCTTGGCTAGACATGAGCGTTAAATTATACCCTATCATACTTATGATATACGATATGGTTTCTATAGTGAAATTGTATGTGCGTTATGTTCGTATCAATTTTTTGAAACATGGCACACTCTTAACCATCGAGCTTTTTTTAGAATATATAATCAACACTCCCACTGATATCACCTATTTCTAATCTCAGAACGGTGAATTCTTAAAACACATCTGATTGACTTATCAAATGTTAAATGTCAACATGTAGCATATCATGAATATATCTGAAGAAGTCTTCATCCCATAATACGAATCCACCATTTGTTTTAGCGATATATAACCACTAATCCCTTTAATGTGACATTTCCCTCTGCGTTATTTCCCCAACCCCCCCCCCCCCCTGCCCCTCGTTATATACATACATTTTGTAAAAAAACAAGCAGCGAAGGAATAAATATATAAAAAAATTAAATCATCTTTCAGTTCATGTTCATCATAAATTGATTCATTCATGAAAAATGTCAAAAAATTTTCTACATATTTGAACAACACGCAGTGAAAATTATATTAAGCTGCTTTTCTATAACTTCTAAATTATTATCGCAAATATATGTATATACGCCCGCAAAAGCGTCCCCAAAACAAAAATCGCGTTGTTGGTGTATATAAATGACGAAAGCACATAATATCGCGAGATGAAAATCATACACCAAGCTTTTCCGTTCGACGCAACTTTATTCTTGATTTTCGTTTTGATTCACGAATGTTAATTTTTTTTTATTATAATTAACCTTTATTTAAATTTTAAATTAATTAATTCTGAACTTTTATGGATTTTCAAAAAAAAATTTACTCATCATTAGAATATTTGATACATCGCGTACCAGGGCACAGTGGTGAATTATAAAGCGCGAGCTTTCTCGAAAATTTAATAAATTTTTAAATCAATCTTCTTAAGATTTTTTTTTGCGACACGTATCTACATATGTACATAATATATAGAAATTAACACACAGATGTAGAATGTACATACATATAATCACTTAGAGAGATGGAAAGTACAGATGAAAATCGTTACACCAACCATCCCCCCATGTACAAATCCGAGTACGAAAACGAGGAAATTTTTTTTTTGTTTACCAAGCTTTTCTCTTTTTAAAGAAATAAATCACGTTTTCCTCATCATGTTAAAGCTTTTTTTTTATTTTCTTTATTCATATCGCTTTCAAGAACATACGGGAAAATTAAGGAAAAATATTTGTGATAACAAGGATAGGAAAATGCAAAGTATTTGTAACAAGCAATGAGAAAAGTAATTTAGATGGTTTTAATAGATTTGAATACGTTGAAAGTTTTGTATTCAGTTTTTCCACCCTGTCAGATTTCCCGTTTCCCTAAATGTATACATACAGATTTGTTTGTTCGATTGCGATGAGTGGGATAGATATATAGAAGAATTGTGTCTGATATATTATTATGTGTGCGAGCGCGATAATATCAGGCGTTATTTTGATATTTTATGAGTCAAGTGATTTTGATCTTGAAAGTAAATTTTTGGCTAATTAGGGAAAATGTAATTTATATTTTCAACGTTTGTGTGTCGTAGATTTGGGCTAGAATAAATTTTGGTTATAGTTGAAGTATGTATATATGTAGAAAAAATATTCTAGATTTTTTAGAAGTTCAAAATTTTATGAGTGTCTCTCTTATTGTTCATACTAGGGCCCATTTGTCTCGTTTCCTACAAATCTTCCAGTTTTATAAAATTTTAAAACTTTAAATGTTCGAAGACACAACCAGCCAATGACTCAAATGACATTTATGCAGATATTCCTCCCAAATTTCCATGGTTTAATCCCACTCGCTCGTTTGTTATTATTGTAGTGCCTCCGTTGACTTCATGAAAAAGAGGCTTTTTGAAGGGATGCCTTTCAAAAAATTTCTTGCCTTTAATTTGACATTTTTGCGCAAGCACAATCTCCCATTTTCTTCACAGATTCATCTGGAACATCAAATTGATTTACCTTTTTCTTCAAGCAACTTCTTGCTCTTAGCAACGTTGTCTTAATACTTCATTACTTAATCATTCTAAACCAGTCAAAGATTTGGATAGTAAAAAGCTTCAAAAAAAAAGCATATACTATCAGATTTGCAGGAAGAACAGCCTGCAATACTTTTTGGACCTTGTTGAATATGTCCATATTCTCGATATGTTCATTATCAATCGGATTCTTTCTAATTAATAAAAATTCTGTTCTTGTCCACAATATAGCTATCGCAATCATCGCACAGTTTCACGCAATTAGGTGATCCAAATTTTCTCTTATAATTGAGTTGTGCATTACCTAGTCACCTCTCATACCACTGTAGCTGATGCATTCTCAACTTTCATTAACGCGTTAAACCGAACCTATTACAACCATGGTGATGTTTCTAAAAGGTTGGGTTTGGCGATTCCATACATAATTTTGAAGGACACAATTATCTTTCGTAATACCTTATGTCAGTCACACCATGATGAGGTTCTCATTTCGGTTTTCTCACCCTTTTGACATTCAAATTTTTAGGAGTGTCCCCCTTAAAACTTTTTGTGATGGTATTTGATACTTTTTGAAGCAAATGTCCGAGGACGCAACCTGCCATTATAATACACATTTCTTTACTTAAATAACGTTTTTACAAACCTTCCTTCTAATTTCCATGTTTCAACCTCTCTCAACCCTAGTTCAAATTATTGTCATGTATCTTTTGATTTCCTTTAAGAAAAGTTTTTTCAAAGCAACAATATACCATTCAAAGTACTTTTATCTGACATTTTTTGTATAATTCACTATCCCATTTTCTCTACAAATTCAACTGGAACATCTCTTCCGGAACATCTCCTGATCTATATGCGAAGATATCCATTAAACAACTACTTCACTCCCACAAGATCGAAGGTACTCAAACTACTTATTCACAAACACGTTTTTCTAAATACTCCCCCCTCCCCTTCTAACATATTAATTCCAAACCAATTAGAGAGTCGGATAGTAAAAAAATTCTCCTTCTACCGCCATTCCTTACCAACTCAATTCACTCCATAATCTCAATCAATTCATCTTGCATTATACCGATCCTATCATTTAATTTTCATATTTTCTCTGCACATTTTCTCGAGATGTTATTTTCAATACCCCCTCGATTCAATACATACTAGCATCTGTATGCACTTCCAAATAAGCGAAGTATTTGATTTGCTTCGTGAAATTCTCCCTCAACTTATAACTCATTCATTAAAGCTTTTATCGTGTTCAAACATACCACCAGAATTGCAGAAGGAACAGCTGGCACCACTTTTTGGATCTTGTCATATCAACATAAACTCTCAAAAATCAAGCGGGATCTTTGAGTTTTCCTAAAGTATGTTCCTGGTTGCAAACTGTCTATCTTTTCATTCACTAACGCGGTATCTTTTATAATTATGCACAAAGTTTCAAGCACAGTGATCCACTCTGTCTTATAACTGAGACATGAATCACCCATTTCAGATTATAGAGTATTTATTGGGGTTTAGTTAATCGGCTAACACAAAAACACTATAGAATATGTATTTTGAATTTTAATTAACGCGCTTGGTTCAACAAAGAACTATGACCATACCCGCTCATTCCATATACTCAATTTCGAAAGACACTAGCATCATCCGTAACATGTCAGTCACGCCTGAATGTGCTCCTCATTTCGATTTAGTCGTCTTTTGACAACAGTCTACTCTTACACTTATCAGTAAGTTTCTCCATGTGCGTAAGTTGCTCAAAAAAATAAACGTTGCTCGATTAACATCTCCAAATACCTAGTGAAAGTCACATGTGCAATAAATTATATATTTGCACAAACAGTTGATTACCTGATCTATAAATTCCTGAGCTTGATCACATGTTGTTTCGATTTTAAGACCTTTACCCATTATGACAAAGTCATCTGCAAACTTCAGAGTGATTAAGTCTTCTGAGTTTAATCTATGGATCGAGCTCAATGGTTAAACCTATATTCACACACAAACTTACACATTGAGAATACGCAATCGTGATCACCACTGAGATTCAAACCCGAGACCCCCGAATGCCAGAGAAATCACGCTTCTTCCTCTGACGAGGGCGACAAATATATCCGCAGATTAAAGAGTATTGGTACAATTTTGGGTTTATCCTTTCAAACAGTAATCCCTTCCACACATAACTAATTTTCGATCCATTCGCAAATTTTTCTAGAGAAACCCAAGCTCGAAAGAACTTGAAAAGTTTTCCTGCAACCACAAAGTTATACGCCCATTAATTTTGGGAATGGGTACTCTCTACTACTTCTCTAATGACTACTCTACATTCCTTCACTTTCCGTTCGGAAGGTAGAGTGGTATGCACTCTATATATACCGAAGCCTTTCAATTTTGACGTGACTTGATTAGTTTGTCACTGTCTGCATTTCGACAGTAATAGCTCAAGTTTTCTGGTATGTTCCATGTACGTTAAAATGCTTCATTTAATCGATTGGTCAACTGTATATGTTTCGTTTTCTTCTACTTCGTTCTAGCTGAGGATCATGTTAAATTATTTCCAGAAGCTTCAGAATTCAGTTTCAAACTTGTTTGGTTTAAATGACGTATCTGTTACATCCAATCCTTCCTCTTATGTTCGTCTTTGTCAAAGCATCATGATATTGTCATCTGTTATTGGGAAATGATACGAAATCATTAAATCCTTCATATTTGACTTATTTCTACCTTATAGCGGTTTGTTACCGGAACATTCAATTATTGTTTTATTATTCCTAGTCTTTATCAAGCTATCCTATGCCAAAGATCAGGACATAGATTGCAACAAGCAAAAGTGCTCCATAACGGATATTATATTCTTGCCAAAACTGTGTAAGAGTAGGTGCATTTTATACCGATAAATTTTTTGTACAGCCTCAGAAAATGGTAAAAGGTTTGAATCCACGAACAGAGCCATGATGTAAAAGGGTCCTGGTAGGAGATCAGAATTCATTTGGCCAATAAACTTTGACTAGCATGGAGCTAGCCAATTAACTCTTGAATCCAAGATTATTTTTCGGTAACTGCAATTGAGTATATTTGATTTCAATATAAAGCCCGCTTCATCAACTTTACTTTATAAGCGTTTCAACGATGACCTTAAAATTTGCTTCACCTGTCATAACTGGCACTCACTTCTGAAGAAAGCGTATTGCTTTAATGTAAATTTTTGAATGTAATTGTAAATCCGAGTTGTTGCTTGTTCTTGTAATCCACTAGGCCGGTTTCGATCTGATGATGACGTCATTGAATGACTGAGTGATCGAAAAGATCAAATCCATCTCATCAGGCATATATGCTACCGGACTTGATGTTCCTACTGTGCGATTCGTATATATATGTTTTAGTTGTGTCGCGACAGTACTAGTGAATTACAAGAACTTGACTCGAAATATTTTTATTAATTAATTGTGGCGTGAGATAATTTTTAATTGTATTTGTTGGAGTTTGCTCAAGAACGCCACATAACTCCCCCGAAAGTGAATTCCCCCCTCCGAAAGATGATTATGAATATCTGTGTCGTATTGCCGGGTGCCTTTAATTCGCCCGCTTAGTAAGTATAGGCTTGTGTTGCGACATGAAACGAACCTGACTGCATGCTGTATTTGTGGGTGCCCACATTCGCCCACCTTATTGAATTTGGCTTTGTTGCAGCATGAAACGAACTTCCTGGAAATATCTATGCCTTGAAGCGTGAAACGGAGCTACCACGTATTGAAAGAGAAGGCCGGGAAATTCCATTGTGGGAAGTTAAACTTTTGCCTTGTTAGGTTAGGCAGGAGGTAGGATGAAAATTATCGGGTGTTTTTTGTGTCAGAAGATCTTGACGTGTAATGCCCTAAACAGGGCCGTTGGGGTCACCATTGAAGAAAGCGTGTAGCTTTGCTGTAAATTTTGAAGTAAATTGTAAATCTGAGTTGTTCCTTGTATCTTGTAATCCACTAGGCCGGTTTCGATCTGATGATGATGACGTCATTGAATGACCGTGTGATCGAAAAGATCAAATCCATCTCATCAGGCATATGCTACCGGACTTGATGTTCATACTGTGCGATTCGTATATATATGTTTAGTTGTGTCGCGACAGTACTAGTGAATTACAAGAACTTAACTCGAAATATTTTTATTAATTAATTGTGGCGTGAGATAATTTTAATTGTATTTGTTGGAGTTGCTCAAGAACGCCACATAACTCCCCCGAAAGTGAATTCCCCCCTCCGAAAGATGATTATGAATATCTGTGTCGTATTGCCGGGTGCCTTTAATTCGCCCGCTTAGTAAGTATAGGCTTGTGTTGCGACATGAAACGAACCTGACTGCATGCTGTATTTGTGGGTGCCCACATTCGCCCACCTTATTGAATTTGGCTTTGTTGCAGCATGAAACGAACTTCCTGGAAATATCTATGCCTTGAAGCGTGAAACGGAGCTACCACGTATTGAAAGAGAAGGCCGGGAAATTCCATTGTGGGAAGTTAAACTTTTGCCGTGTTAGGTTAGGCAGGAGGTAGGATGAAAATTATCGGGTGTTTTATGTGTCAGAAGATCTTGACGTGTAATGCCCTAAACAGGGCCGTTGGGGTCACCAATGAAGCGTGTAGCTTTGCTGTAAATTTTGAAGCAAATTGTAAATCTGAGTTGTTCCTTGTATCTTGTAATCCACTAGGCCGGTTTCGATCTGATGATGATGACGTCATTGAATGACCGTGTGATCGAAAAGATCAAATCCATCTCATCAGGCATATGCTACCGGACTTGATGTTCATACTGTGCGATTCGTATATATATGTTTAGTTGTGTCGCGACAGTACTAGTGAATTACAAGAACTTAACTCGAAATATTTTTATTAATTAATTGTGGCGTGAGATAATTTTAATTGTATTTGTTGGAGTTGCTCAAGAACGCCACACTTCTATTATTTAAATCGACCAAACCAACCAAAGCTTCACATTAGCTTCTCGACTCACGTAATTGTGCTTAACGTTAGACTAGAAAGTTCCCATTTTTAAGAAGTACCACTCCACACTTGCTCCTCCATTTAAGTGCTTCCATGTCCTCCACAATTAACGATCTTGTTCTGGTAATATTAGTGGTCCTTGCTGTTCAAGAAAATTTCTTAATTTTATATGAAAACAATTCACTCAACGTCTTACTGCTCTGACGATAGATTTTAATGAACTAAGCGAATGATTAACGTTGTATCACTTTGCTTGATATTTCCACTATGTCTGCTGTCTTTACTTGATATTCGCGTTTTTTTTATACGTTTAGTTTTATTTGGGTGCAGGGTGAACTTTAAGACCAACCTAGCTCCTTGTGACTGTTAGAGCTCTAGTACCCAACGCGCCATCCTTCAAGTAAAGGTTGATAGCCGCCTTAATCTTGTGCATTTTATATTTTAACGGAAACACTGAGGTTTCGTATTATTCGGATGGCACGCTGCTGAACTCTATCTAGCAACTGGAGAGCAGTGTCATATGTTCCACCCCAAACTTGACAGCAATATTCTGTCCACGGTCTAATAAAGGTTTTATATATCTGGAGAACCTGATGCGATTTAAAAAACCGTCTGCGTCTATTGAGGAACCCGAGTTTACGTGATGCTGATTTGGCTAATGCGACAATGTGTTCATTCCATTTTAAATTGTTGCTTATTTGAACTCCAAGCAGACGAATTGAGTCACAACTCACGAGAACGTGTCCTTTTACCACAAAAGGGTATTCGTTGTGACTTCTTTTACGCGAGAATGTGCATATTTGTGTTTTTTTCTCGTTAAATTGGACCTGATTTTTAACTCTCCACTCAAATATTGTACTTAAATCGGAATTAAGCGAAGTGACAACTTCCAGCCGTTTACCGTTTAATTGTGAAAGAGTAGGCTCGACCTCGAATGAAATAGAAGAGTGCAATGTTGCATCATCGGCAAAACTGTGGATAGGGTTTACAGTGCTATCCAACAAGTCATTAATGTATAACAAAAACAGAGTTGGTGACAAAACTGATCCTTGAGGGACTCCGGCATTTAGAGTGGGTGTCGTTGATGATCTCTCATTTAGCACGACGTTGATCTTTCGGCCATTAAGAAAACTTTTTATCCACTTGATGGTCATCGAATCTGAGCCGTATGCCACAAGTTTACAAACGAGATTCTCATGCCAAACCTTGTCAAAAGCCTTGGATATTTCCAAAGCGATTCCAAAGGCTTCTCCGTGGTGCTCAAGGGCGAAATTTCATTTGTTTGTAATATATGTCGAAAGATCGGTCGTGGAGCGGCTTTCGCGAAAGCCATATTGTTTATCTGAAATTATTTCATTAATCTCAAGATAATGCACCAGTTGTTGGTTAATGCATTTCTCAAAAACTTTAGCCACGGCTGACACAATTGATACTGGCCGGTAGTTTGAAGGGTCAGTTCTATCACAACCACGTTAAAAAACCGGTTGCACAATCGCACTCTTCCAGGCGGTTGGGCATTTACCTTGCTTATAAGAAAGGACAAAACTTTAGTTAATATTGGAGCCAAGTCACTGGTAAACTCCTTCAATATTCGAACAGGAATTCGGTCAGGTCCGGTGGCCTTATTTATGTCCATTGCCTTCAGATTCCTGAAGACAATTTCCTCCGAGGTGTTGCCAGGATCCATTTTGGAACCACAATACGGAATTTACGGAGGCGTAACTCCATTTCAGACAACTAGGGTCGAGTTCGAAGTGAAGACGTTTGCCAGTAAGTCGGCCTGCAAATATGAATCCACCACCAAAGCACCATCTGCACATTTCAATGCTGTTTTAGAAATATTGGTAACCGACGCAACCATCTGGTAAAAGTTGCGATCGGAGATTTTCAGCCCGGAAGCCCTAGCGGCTTTCTTGTTGTCGACTATTTTTCTTCCTTAGCACAGATTTTTTTACAGATGTTACGTGTGGCCTTATATTCTTCAAACGAAATTTTGTTGCACTTATATTTCTTGTGAGCAGATTTATTTTGTCTGGCTGCTTTGGTGGCTTCGTTTGAAAAGATTTTAAAATTAGGATTGGGATTAGAAAAGGATGATGGGATATATTTATTCATTCCATGTTGGACGGTTTCGGTGAAATTAGATTGTTATAAAAACAATTACTCTCCCATGGGTCAGCCTCGTTACATAGACGCCTTGGCTGGAGATCTTGTTCTGGTAATATTAGTGGCCGTTGCTGTTTAGGAAAATTTCTTAATTTTATATGAAAACAATTCACTCCTCAGCTGTGACGATAGACTCTCGTAACCTAGCGAATGGCTAACGTTGCCTCTATAACGTTATTTCCACTGTCTCTGCTATCATTATTTGGCATTCGTCTAAGACCCGTACTATAATGGGTCTCGACTCAAACTATAATCTTAGTGTAGCACATGACTAAACAAAAGAAATGAGCTTTTATTTAGCTTGAACTAAATTTTTTATCAATTTCATTATTGTTGTTGATGATGAAACTACCAATTCTGGAACATCTCGCTTCAGTTGTCAAAAACTATTGCAACACTATTTTTTGTCTATTTGGTGCAAGAGAGATACGATCAGTAGGAGAATGGATAGACATGGGATTTTGTCTCAATATCTCCATACGACCAATTGAACACCGAGTATTGTTCAAGTTTGTCAGATGTTTACAGTACTCATGCATACTCACCTAAATTTAATAAACTGCCAAGGAATTGTTTCAAGAATGATAGCATATCTGAACTGCTAGCCTATATTAAGTAATAAATTCTGTTAGAGCTTTGTTGAAGTAGACAGAACATGAACACTATTTAAAAAGATTATTTACGCAGAGATTCAAGATTATAATGAATATTTAAGTGATTTCACGTCCAAATGGTGTAGTGGTTAAAGTTGGAGGCCTTGTGAAAAAGGGATTTTTCACCATCGGATTACGATCGGTCGTACGTTAGTCTGGCATGTAGCTTTGCAATGTGCAGATGGATCTACGTAAATGGGACACTAAGCCGAATGTCGACATTTCCCAATGTCGAGATGTCACAATAGGAAAACTAATTCGGCCGATTCACTCGTTAACCGAAGCTATATCCTATTAAAGAAGGTATCACTGCAACTATACTATAGATCAGTATCACTCTATTACATTCCTCCAATTTAACCGCATCCAATCAACTAAACCGGTCAATACTCCCCATATATTAACATACAAAGTGAAAAACATACGAATATATGCCATTCACATAATAATGACATTAATGTTTCGTTTCATAAAAGGATAAAATAAATTTCAAGTACTCTAAACATAAAACCGCATCCTTCTTCATATACGTACATAATACTTAAAATACGATAATATTCTTCTTTACCTCACTTCACGTCACCACATATAAACTAGACACTCAAATGCTAGGAATATATATATATAAAAATCAGGTCAAAATAATTTTCCTGTTCCGCAGACATCCATTGCCTCAAACAAAAAAAAATCTACTTGTTGTTGCCGGGAAAATTGTACACATTTGCACGAAAACATAAAAAAAAATTTTCATGCTCATGCTTTCCACTTATACATCATCTACATATTATGTACTTGTTTGTGTGTGTGTGTTTTTTTATGTATGTACATCTGTGTAAGAAAATTATTTCACATATAATATTTGTTGAGCTTTTATGTGAGCTTTTCTTTATTTTAATTGAAATATACAAATGAAAACTATTTCTACATTCATTTATAAACAAGTATGTGGAATGGGAGCTTTTCATGTGACATATTCAAAACTTTTTTGAGTTTAAGGTTTTTTGACAGCATGAAGCAGCATCTACACAATAATTTAATGAATACATTAACTACATATATTGTTCAAGTAAATTGATAAATTAGATTAAATGTGTGTGTGTGTATGTGTCATACGTTATGTATTGCATAAATTGTATGATTAAATTATGTATAGATGACTGTATAGCTACATATATGAAATGGTTTTTAATTATTTCGGTATTTAAGTGCAGAAGACGAAATAAATCGATATCGTCATCATGCTGTGTGCAATGTATATAACAATGCATGTATCGAAATTTTGAACATCCCAAAAGTTATATCTCATGTAGTATTGTATCTTAATTTAATATGATTATGCAAATTAGAATGGTATGTAATATGGAAATTAGGTTAAAAGCTCATTCTTTATAATACCGTATATTTATATGATGTAACACCTGAATTTATATTACATAATGTATATGATAAATATATATTGTTTCTTGACGGCTTTTACGGGCTTTTGATGGCCTATATACTTTGTCATCAATCTGACTCCATCGGTTTCGATTACGAGCCAGATCGCTCTCTACTCCATGAAGGCGACGTCGTCGACAGCGACCCCTTCGGCTACCAAAATGTGGTTCCCCCTTTAAAGGTCGCTGACTCAATGATTCTGGATCAGCATGCGGAGTATAACCGAGCCAGCTTACTTACTGTCCTTTGATTTCATGCACGATATCAGAAATTCGCATTAAAATCCTGATTTGGAATACTTGGTTCAGGGAATACCTGGTGTAGAGCTCTGAAGTAAAGCAATCAACTCTAGATGAACGATTTTTCTTTAATCTCTTCATGGCCATGGTGAATTCCTCATAGGATGGATCCTCAATGAACAGCTCTGGGGCTTGTATTTGAGGGTATCCAAACACCGTTTGTGATACATATGAACCCGTGGCCCAAGAGAAATCCCACTCCAAGAATCCACTGTATATAGCAATGTATAGCCTTAGGACCCATGATTTCCACTATTAGGCCATCGAGTTTCTTGGAGAGCTACGAGTTCTAGTCGATATTCTTTCATACATGTGATAAGATGTTGATCGTTAATCCAGTCATCAAACCAGATTTATTTGCCTGCTTCGACAAGCTCTGGACACTATGGTGATATTCTATGGCTCTTATGTTTAGTTCGAATTATTTACGATACATGGGTGGCCCAACAAACAGGGCATACACTATTACTATATATATTCGATTTGCAGAACTATACCTCTCGTAGTCATTAATAAAATAAAGTTTTTGGTTCACACAACTGATTCAACAAAATAGTCTTAATATGTACGTCTTACATACTTTGAAAGTGCAGTCACATGGAAATATTCTCGTAACATGTTTTTGGAGATTTTTTTGGTCGTATAGGACGAGAACCATTAAAAAACTACCAAACAACTGAAAAGTTTCGATTGAGCAACAGACCAAAAAAATTACAAAGAATAAGAACATCTTTGTTAAGATTTGTTACGCAGGGTGGTGAAAGTTGTATTTTGTTTCTAGTTCACACGACTTTACTTAATATTTCTCGATAAGACCAAACATTGTTCGACGGTCCCTTTCGTTTCTCTTGAATGAAGCTACAAAATTAAAAATTAATGAACAATCTTTGGGAGAAAGAGCTGCGGTTGTAAGGACCAAACTTAGCTTGTAACCGTTAAGCTTAACCAAATTATCACCAAGGCGTCCACATGGATAGTAAATAAATCGATTACTATCCGTTTGGGTAAGAAGTACTCAGAGTCATTCCATATTTCGGGTTTAAACTATTTTTATATTTCACTTCCACTCAGCTCGAAGCTTAAAGGTTCCATTATCACATCACTTTAACACTTCACTATAGTTAAAATAATCCTGGCCTCCATGATGATCTTGTTTTTAATATGACAAACCACTTGAGGTGGTTTATCCATGCAACGTATGATCTGAGAACCTCTGATAGTCTGGGGACATACTGTTCATTTTTAATCTCGTTGCCGACTTATCGTCGTGATTTTATTTTTTACTGAGAGTACTTAAGGGGAACGAAACTGCATAATGTTTGCTTTGTATGACCTGAACCAGAGCTGCTTCGTCTCTTCACTTAGGTAAAAACATAAAATGTATTTTAGATTGAATCTAGAGCTGATCTCTACTAGCCGTAAGCGAAATACTTTAACAGAGAGTTTAACTCGAAGCTTTCCAATTACAATCTTTCCAAGAAAAAGGCAATTTGAAAATATTCGTTTGTATACTTAATGGCCATGGCCGTTTCAAAGGTCGTTTTCATCACTTGGGACTTAAAGTGATGCTGTATGTAACGAATCCCTTGAGAACGTTGATGATATAGCCTACACTTAATTAACAGCTGCCCGGCTTTCGATCGCTTCAGACTACTTGTGTTCAATTCCAGACATATTCGTGAAGATCCACTGCCTTGGATTTCTGATTCAAACCACTGCAGTTTGCTTCTGTTTTCTCGACTACAGGTTAATATGGGCTATGCAAAAAGTATGGAGGAGTAATACATAAATTATTAAGATGAGGAAAGATGCACAGTGAATTAAATGAGCCTTATAGATTATATAATGCAACAATTTTCAAGAAAATCATATCTTGTTTGAATTGCGATCATCCTATTGTGTTCATTGATAAATACATTTTTGTTGTAACTTTGTCTTGATTTCAACGGTATGAACTATACCTGATCAGGTCGAAGTCAGGGAAACCCTGATGGAGGAGACCAATCGAAATAGTCAGGACCTATTGGGTTTGTCTTAAACCAGCAAATCTGTATTAATTTAGCTTACATTAAAAGTCTAAGTGATACACCTCGCGATATCCAATAGATTACTTGATATGTGTTCCCCTCATAAGTATCCCATCGAGGCGGAGATTGAGACGACAGCCAGGTAAGAACAATCATTACATCGGTGCATGCCATGCACTCCTTTTAATTTGTGTTCTATAAAATGGTTGATAAGTCTTGAGACGTTCCACCAAGATTATTATGATCAATGTAATAATAAATATTTCTTTACCTAATCTTATCGTGCAATATACTGGTACTGGATATGTAATCGGTGGGGCCGGAGCAAACCCGTAAAGTTGAATTTACCTAGTGAGTTATAAAGAAATATACAAAATGTTTTATTCAAAGTATTGTCCCTCGATATCTATCTACAAATATATCTACAAATTTTCACCATCTTTTTGACAATACATGAATTACACGACAATAAAACGACGTGTCTTAGGACCAAAACCATCTATTCAACAGATTTTGTACTTCTTTGAAACTGATCGAGTGTAGCCATGCGCTATTGAACGAAACAAGTGATAATCGTAGTCATCAGAAACCAAGATAACCAGAGGTCTGGAATGGCAAATAAAGCCGGCGCTATAGCAGATCCCATCTCGAGGTGGTGCTGCAATATCACTCATTCGTGTCTCGTTTTCAATTAGGGCCATTTTTTGAGCTATATGTTTGATTCAGATTGGTGATGAGTTGTCGTCCGAAGCGGTGGGTCTCCATTAATAGTTTGAACCCGGTTTGCAGCTGGTTATAGTGCCCGATTCTTTTCTGGTCTCACCAAACCCAGAGCTCAGCCCTGTGAAAGTCTCCAGTTTTTGCCTTTCAAATTGATTAACAAGATCCAATTCTCATCTTCCGTAATAATAAGATACAGGAAAATCTTGGAAGTAACTTTCTATTTTCCATGTTAACGTTTGGAAATACCTTATTTATGTTGCTACCTCCCCAAGTATTCAAGAGTTTGCATATCACTTTCATTCAATAACGCTTGCAGAATGGTGTCCTGTAATGTTTTTGGTCTTCCGGAGTGGATTTTATCTTCAATGTCGAAATCGCCAATTCTGACCTTCACAGGTAGTTCTCGATGGTTTCGGTAGCACCATCTTGGTGTAAAACCCAGAAATAGAGTTTTTGTTTAACGCTCTAGTATTTAAACTACTGTAATTCGAGTCGTAGTACTGAAATTTTTTTATTCAGATACCGATCCCGAAGATAGTATACTAATATTAACTCATTCTTTGTTCTAATGATTGTAGGTCTCAGATTAGTTGCTTGTTGGTTCTGCATTTCTTCACTTCATGTCAGGGCAGCACCTGTCTTGATTGTACTCCCGAGTAAGAATAAAATCTGTCAATTTGGCATCTCAATATGTTACTTTTGTAAAACAGCTTCTGCACGTGTCTTCACTTTTTATCGAAAAAGTTTAATTTAAACAAAAGCTTTTCAAAGCAATAATATATTTTAAAAGCTTTTGTACTATTTTGTCTTCAAATCATTTTATTTTGTTTAATCTCTTTGTCATTACATAATAACAATCATAAAAAAACAAAAATGAAACCTGCCTCACTATAGATACGACATAAAACTACTGTATACCAGAATCACCCGTTTGTGTCTTAAAGCTCAAACTAAAATTTTATGACTTGATTTTTACAATTACAACAAAATGGAAAATAAACATTTTTTTTTGTCAAACTAAAAAGATGTATGTACATAAAAAATAACTGTATCCTTCTTTAATGTCATCTCTATATGGAAAAACATAAGAAAAACTATAAAAAAAAGGAAAATTTATTTCCTGTACATAGATAAGATGACATGAATTTTCTTATTTCTTTATTTAATGTTTTTTATTACATAACTCATTGACAAAGATAAAAAAAATATAAAGTTAATTTCTTTAACTTATTTTAAAGCTTTTTTTTTGTAGCTACATGTTTTTTTTATTTATCTAGATAACTTTTACCCTTTCGAGCATATACATGTATACAAATTGTATGCTCCATGTACAGTGGAAAAACAATTTCTCTCCAAAATATTTTTAATTATCTTCATGACTTATTCACTTGTTACCAGTTATATTATGTTTCTATTGTTTTCCGTATGTATGTATGTATGTATGTATATGTTTTGATAACGGCATGAAAATGAATGTTTTAATGATCATAAAACATAATGTAATAAAATTTATTTATGTATGTATGTTTATGAAAACCAATCTCACGGGAGTTTAATTTTTTGTTTTTTTTCGGTAGATTATACGGAGTTTTCTTGAAGAATTTAGTACTCAAATAAAACGCAAACCACAATCCACCGCAAGTACCAGTATTCCACAAATACATGATGGCACACACAGACACACAGACACACATTCAACATAAAAGATAAAAGAAATTTATGAATATTTGCCAAAAAAAAATGAAGAAAATCTCATTGGTTAGCTTTTAAAAGCTTTTGCAAATTTTATTTACGTTTCAAGCTTGTTATTTATGCTTTATGCATCGATGAGAAATAGTTCTTGTGTTATAATATTGTACTTTTGTGTATATACGTATACAAGCTTTTACTATTTATTTGATGTCGAATGACCGTATATTTTGAATCGGTACGGTACACTTAAAGCTCTATGTTTGAAAGTTGAAGTTTTAAACACATGTTTTCAATCATTTTATACTAAACTAAAACAACACAGATTCTTTTTCCAACTCTCCTTGGGATTCATGCATGATAACTGTCATATTCATATAACAGTTGTGTGCAGTATTTAAACTGTGGAAGTTCATTTCAAAAATCAGTGTTGAGTGAAAAATTATTGTCGTACTCTTCGATCAGTTTATGATCTTCATAATCGTCTAACTAAGCTTGGATATTCATCACTCGAACAAGAGTGCGTACAAGTCAATATAATGTGAATATTGCTGCTGTTGCTGAAAATGTCTCTCGTATTGAACATTGTAACGTATTTCGAAAAGAAATTTTGGTTTGATGGGATATTATGTAATATAATGAGAAAATTGAAGCCGGTTGACCTTCCTTTGCGTTATCGATTTGGTTTATGGAAGTTGGAAGATCTTTACATTGATCCGTTTGTATATCGAAAAAATACGGTGAAGCTCATTATTTTGCTTAATGGATATGTCAATAAACAAAATTGTTGTATTTGGGCTATAATGAGCAGCAAGAAAAGATTTAGGACCTTGCAATGGATCCTGAAAAATGCACTGACAGGAGCCACATAGCAGGTCAGACCATCGACTTATTTTAATGAGAACATCATACCAAGAGAAGAATACGTGAGGTGGTCTTCAAGCTCTTGTGATCTGACGCCGTTAGATTATTTTTTATTTGAGTATCTGAATTCATTCTATTGCTTATTGAGTCGAATGCAATAATTAGGTGTGTGTTTTGATCTACAACTATAGGATGAGGTATATAGATATTTAAAGTTGGGATACTGTCAGTTCAAAGTTATGCATATGTTTAAAACTTTCTATGAAATCGGCTTTAAGAGTGTTGTGACTGTGTGTGTGAATTTTTCACATTAGTGGGGCCTGAATCACTTGAGCAGTGCCGAGTGGCATTCTGTCAGGTATCATATGTTATGAATAAATATTCGGAATTGTTTTAACAACGTGCATTAGAGGGCCATGGAAGAAGAAACTGTTTAGCGCTTCCTGCCCTTCCTATTCCCTACAAAAAGTGCAGTTGTTTGACTCGCGGTTCCTTTTTGAAAACCAATTAAGATCTTAGATCGGTTTATTGAGATGTTATTTCTAGAACTAAATTTTAAATCAAGTTTCATGTGAGAAACTCCGTTAGAGCCTTACATATGGATGTGAGTTTACTACCCAAACTCTCCGCATGAATCTTGAGTTAAAACTGTGTTCCAGTGGTAACCATTGAATGAAATACTAAAATTTTTAGTAACCTTTTGCCCTTATAAAGTCAAAATATTGGGGTTAAATTGTGACTACCAACGCATACTTTCATGTAGCTACGCAAGTACAAGTGATTTCTGTGTGGAAGTGTAGAACAGAATCCAAGAAACTGAACAAGCATCACAACATCCCTTATGTCCTCATAGATCCTACAGAGGTCATTTAATACGAATCCTAGCCTTAAACTCCTCTCAAATGATGCCTTTGTAAATTTGAATCAGAATTTTCATCAAAACTACCTGTAATTTCCAGTAATAGTTGGAAATATGAATCATTTGTGGCCAGCTCGTCTTGACTCAAGCACATACTCTTCTTAGCTGTGAGTCAACCTTAAAAACTTGAAGAGCTCCAGTTTTCCTGACACTTTTCGAACCATTAAGAGGAAGTGTTGCACATTTTAGGTGGTCAACCCAACGAAAGCTTTTACACTTAATCCCAATTTTTATTATTTGATTTAAACTCGGTACTGCAGCATGATGAGAAAATCTCTAAGCTACTAAGATACCGCCAGCATTATAGGTTGAGAATAGCATAGTCATAAGTATCTTACCGTTATCTTCCTTGCTGTCTTTGTTCTAAGGTTTGTTTATGGAAACAAATAATTATTTCACAATCCAGTGTGCGAGCTCAAAACCTATGTAATTGCTGGACATAAGAGTATTAATGTATGTTCTCGTAAATTTTCCAATGATTCTGGTTCTGAATGAACGCAAAAACCGCAATACATTTCATCTGTACCGGTATTGGAATAACATGGGGATCTTTTTATTGCGATTTTCTTAGATGAATCCACATTAAGATGCAAATTGTGCAGCCAGCCATCAAAATGTTTGTCCAATCCGACAAAGTCTAAAATGTTCGCCAACTATAAAGTGAAATATGATGTTTTGTTAGAACTCTGAGACCTTATTTGGAATAGGCATACAACGCCTAGTTATATATATATATGCTTAGTTCAAGAACCTTTCATTCTTGATGGTTCCCCCCGGTGGCAGAATTCTGTACAAGAGTTCTTGTGACTCTAATGCCCATCACTCACTATGAAGAAGTACTAACGTTAACAATATAGATTTTACTTAGTTGGATATCCTCAATGTTTGATGTGAAATTACTTTTCTTAACTCTGGTCGCAGAAAGGTAATAGACATCACTTAAGCCTTACCATAATAGGAAGCTTACCAATTGGGAAACATTCTCTTTTGAGTTTGTTTCCTTACTCGAATCACCTAGGATGATTCGTTCGGCTGTGGGCATAGAACTGCAGGATTTAACACGCAACAAACCTTTCTGGTGCTCTGCTCTTAAACGATTAAGGAAAGCAACTAGAAAGCTATATAAAATATGGTCAGAAGATCTAATCTTTAGCCTGGTTGGGATAGCTTTCTAGCTGGACAAAAGAGAACATAAGACTTGGTAATGTCGTTGAGCAGGAATAATACTTGTAGATTTGATTCACTTCGTCTACCTAATAGTAAGCTTCCTCTAAAAAGGAAGTAGGTGAGCTACTTATCACTACCCATTTTCCAGTTTAACCCGAAGCTGACCAATAACGATCTTTCATTTAAAAAGGACAACTGTAGAATATTGTATCCTTACTGGCCATGGCGATTTCAAAAGTCATCTTCATCGCATGAGACTTACCAGTGATCCGAAGAAAGTTGCATCATTCTCTGTTTTGGTTCAAACTGCTCCAATTTGCTAAGGTTGCTGATTGCGCCTGCGCGCTTTGATGGTATCCAATGTTTCAGCCTTTCGATACATTGAGGCGGAATCTTTAAGCGTTCCAGTCAATTTTAATAAAAATAATAATTATAAAATCCCCATATACACTCACACATACATAAACACATATACATATAAAACATAAAAAATTTAATTTAAATTTCTTATCAAAGATAAGAGATGCTATATGGCTTATCTCACAAATATATTTGTGTGAGCTTTTTATTATTTTTTACTTTTCTGTTTTTCATCTCAGGTTCCATTATAGATATGTGTGTGGGTTATATATTATAATATGGTTGTGGTTTTTGGATAATAAATTTCCATGTTGGCGATGCTGATTATCATCATTATTATGTCTGGTGTGTATGTTGCCAAAATTATGTTATTACATTAAAATAACTGTAGTAAAAATATACAAAAAAAGCACACAGAGAAATATAAAAGTTTACGTGATTTTGTCCAATAAGCTTTTTTTACTATTTGTTGTTGTAATTGTTTCACACACACACACACATATATATATACACAAAATATGTATAATTTTAATATAAGTTTCTCTTGTATATGTATAATATGCCTGGTTAGTTCTGTTGATTCCATTTCGTTTTGTCATGTATGGGTGATGATTATAGTTGATAAACTTTTGGCATAACTGGGATAGTTAAATTAAAATCTTTTGGATTATATTTTTAAATATGTTACGTGATTGTTGTTACCGAAAAAAAAATTGGGTTGCTTTACACACTCGTATGTACGAGTATATGTTATGTGATGACAACCAAAATGCTGCAACAAAAGCAACATCAACAGCGGTGAATAATTAATTAGGAAACATTTCGAATACGAGCTGGATATATTTCGGGTCAAAACATATAAAACGTAAATTAGGTTTTTTTTGTTTACGTGTTGGTGAATAATTTACGTTAACGTTATTTTTCACACTGTAAAATTAGTATAATTTTTATTGTTTTAATTATTACGGGGGAGATTTCAAAGATAGATGCATTCGGCACAATACATAGAAACGTAGGAGGGAAGATACCTGATGACCTGAGTATTCTAATAAATTTATCTTACTTAATATACAGGACCCCAAGCACCCAATATGGTTAAAATGGCGTAAATAGTCCTAATCGTTCTTTAGTAGCATAGTGCACTTAGTGCATGTTCGCATAAGACAATGCGTCAATGAATTGGTATACCTATAGGTGGTATACTAGTCAACCCGGTGGTATTTATCACCGGGCGATACACCAAGCGATATTTATTGAATGCTGACACCCATTCGCTCACAGCAATATATCTCTGTTGGAAATCAAGACGATCCCATTAAATACTGAATGTGGTCCAAAATTGTTTTTACGGAACCATCATCTCGATTCCGTTTTCCGGCAAATCCTAAAATCTATACCGTAAATGGGACTAGGTAGCTCTGTTATGGAATAACATTATACTATTTACGATTCAAACCTGAGCCAACTTTGGCAAATACATTATGGCTTAGATAGAACACTTGACTTAATGTTAGGGTGAATCAATCAGCAACGCCTTTTGTTGTTAACGATTTTCACCACAATTCCATTGAAATCATATTGGAAAGCGAGATTATAACCAAATCTATAGTCATAAGAGCTTGAAGCCTTTTTACAACTTCATCTCCATCATTACCGTGAACGTGTCAACTGAAGGAAAGAACTCCACAGCATCAATATAGAAAAAAATGGAATCAAATTTTATAAAATATTATTTAAAGATATGTCCCTAAAACTGCGGTAAAACTTGAAAAATACCCTCCATGGTATGACGTATGAGAGAATGACCAAGGCAACAAAGAAACATTCAAACAATATTCCGAGGCTAGTAATCATTAATATGCAGAATGTAACCAACATTTTGAAAATTACAAAACTTACATAATTTGTATTAAAGACCAAATGAAAAACGTTTCAAAAGCACTTTTGGAGCTTTTTTAACAAAACGTGAAATAAACGGGTTTCCTGCAAATTTGACACTCTAACAAGGGAAATCATCGGACGCGCATTCAAAAAAGATCGCTGAATTTTGTTTTTTTATCTGTCTTTAAACCAGATGACGTTAATAAGTACGAACATCCCCACCACGCTAGTATAGGCAACCTGTCTATTGGAGTACCATATATCACAACAGGAGACATAAACAAGGCTCTGAAAACATTCGGCGATGTCTGTGGTCCTGACAAAATACCTCGATCTTGTTTGAAAGATTACACCTGTTTGGAACTACCTCTTTGTATGCCGTCCATTAAATCAGTCACTGAAATAGGGAGAGTTTCCTAAAATGAGAGATAACTATTCCTAATGCAATTCCTTCAAAGAAGAAGAGCCCGATATGTTTCACCGTATCAAAATGGGTTCAGGCCACGGAGATTAACATTATTGAATTCACCAGCAGCACAGTTGACGTGGTGTACACAGACTTTGCCACGGTGTTTAAACCCGCGTTAAAATTTGAATGTTTGCTGTCGACCTCAAAATGTACAAAACTGTCGAGAACTTAAGTGATGCCGAGAAACTTCAAGAGGACATTTACGATTTAGCGAAATGGTGTGAGTTAAATCTTCTTAGTCTGAACGAAGTAAACAAAATACCAGTGTCTGAAATCAAATTAAGGTAAGATATTTATGGCCCGGAGACAATCAAGATCCTGTTCTTCGCAAACGCGCGGTTGCAATTGGAATACGATGTTACCGTTTGGTGTTCTATGTTACAAATATCAGTAAACTAGCAGGTATTCAAAAAAAGTGCATACGTCACTTAACTATTGGAAAAGCGGTTGGGAGTATGATCACAATGTGCAAAGATCATAAATCGACCATCCTTTGCAATTTACTATTAATCTGCGTAAATCAAATCTAAAGCTGTGCTTTTATATTTTTTGACATAGAGCTTTTTCCTGTTTGGGATTCAAACCGTATTTGGCATATACAATTGAAAATTCTGTCCAATTAATTATGGTAAATAATGTAAACATTACAACAGTTAAGGCCTCTAGATTCGTCATACTTGATGGCAAACTATCTTAAACTGAAACAAGTATAATGAATTCACTTGACTCACCAATACTGGTGGACATAGCCTTTTAAATCGTATTTCTGGCAGAACCATAACAACCCTATTTTGATCACACTCCTAATGCATATCAAAAGTTTTTTTGTAGTTCGCAACATCTTACCTCAATAAGATGTATCACATCAGTATTACATTTATTAATTTAAAACACTACATTGTGCAACCATACCCGCAAACACATGCTCTCATTAAATAATTTAAAGTTTCAAACAAAACTTTATCATTTCGTTTTTTCCTTAGAAAGCTTTTATGTAACACACACACACACACGTACATAACACGAATACTATTTTATTTCTTCTGTGTAGACTCGTTACTATAAATAACCACACAATTGCATATAAACAGAATAATAAAATGTCTAATGGGTTTGAGTCTACTTTATATTAAAATCGTACAACAGTGTACATGCATTGAAATGTTGACACAAATATCCATTCATCTACTTTCAAATAAGAAACTAAAAACAAATGGTTTTCTGCTATATACTCTCGAAGAATTATAACATTTCCTTGATATATATCTGCAGACAAAAAGCACATATCTAACACACATACAAACTATACACAAGCTCGAGGTGTATGAATAATGCAAGACGTGTATAAATTTTATACCATCTATTTGTTATATAAACTGTAAGATGATACCAATTAAAATGGTTTATAATAAGAATTCTAAATGATGGTGTGTGTGTGTGTATAAGAGATAATGGAGGTTGGTAAGAGATGTATGTACTCACCACACACATCATTAAAGTTGTATCTCCTTCATACCGATTTAAAGCTTGTTCACACTTCAATTGAATAGGAGTTAAAACTTTATTTGGCGAGTCAGAAGAGCTTTTACAGCCCAAGTAAGAAGAATAAAATTGTCACGTAACCTGTATAAGTTAACTAATAACGTAATTCAGCAAAATTATGAGGAATCTCACTGTCTGTATCGAAAAGCTTTACGTTATATAAACCTGCAAAAATTCAGCACAACACGTAGGTAATGGTCAAATGATTTCCAGAACTGACACATGTAAAAACATTCTTATCTCAATTTACCTTCAAGTTACACGACACATTCCCAACATTTTTAGTACTATATGAAATCTGTGAACTGCATTTTTCGTTATAAAGGTACCTTTAAGGTAAGTCTTGGAAAGATTTTTCAGGACTTGCAAAATCAACTATTAGAAGGTCGAATTTAGAAACTCCTCTCAAAGACTGTTGCAAATACTTAATCACCGGAACGTTGAAATCATTGGACTTGATAGAACTTGCGAGAAGAGGAATAACCGCTTTCTTCTATGAAGTTGATGACGGAATAGATTTTAAAAACGATGATTAAGGAAGTGTTGCCCTTTTAATCACAAGTGATTATTCGGTCTCAATCGATTATAAAAACAGTGTTACCGAGAGGACTCTGTTAGTTCTCTAATTCCAAATCGAGAACAATTTCAGCTTAGTTGGAAACCTTTTTTGTCATAATGTCAATGAAATAGTTATGGGAACGCTAGTGCACTACAGAGCTCACTTGATGCAGGTCACTGCAACTGGTAACGTTAGAGGTAATCTATATGCTTCATGATCATCGAAGAAAATGTAGCTGTCACTAAAAAATCATAAGTGATTATACCCACGCATACTCGGAACCTCATGTAGTTGGAAATTTTCTTGTTTGGGTTAAATGGGAACTGCCAGAACAAACTAAGATACATTTTATGTGAGCTTTTAAAAAGCTCTAAAAAGTTTATAGAATGTTTATAAAAAATAAAAAAGTGTAAACTATTCAATGCTTGACTTCTGTGCAACCGATATATTTATACATCACCTCCCCGATTTGCGTTGCCATTTGAAACAGAAAGGAGTTCCAAAAACTTTCTCCTTTGAAGTTGATAAGATTTTCTAGACCATGAGTCAGGAGGTGTTGCAAAAAGTCCTCTTTATCACAAAATAAACCAGCAAATGATGATAAGGTCTCAATCGATGAAAATAGAAGTGTTAAAATCCTCTCAGTAAGCTCTCTTATACCAAATCGGAATTATTCTCAGCTTAGTTGGAAACCGATTATTTCAGAAAGATCATAGGATCAAGAAAAACAGGCTTTAAAAAAATATGGTTTTGAAACAAGAGCTTTAACTGTACACTGGTCTTATTATCTTACTTCAGTGGTTTCAAAATATGTGAGTGCATGTTGGTAAAAGTAATTTTCAAAGAAGCTTTCAAAAAACCTTTCTAATATTTTTGTATTAGCTGGTAGAATGGGGAGTGATGGCTTGAGTCTTGTTAAAGAGCCTCGTTGTGCAGACGTCCTTGAAACTCTTTATTTTGTTCATTATCAATATTTTGGTCATTCTTAAGAAATACTTACCTCTGCTAACAGTAGGTATAGTCTGTCACTAACCACATTCCCATTAAAGTCAAACCAACGACACCAAAACCGGATAATTTGAATCAATATCCATTATTTTCTGCTAGAGTGCAGGTCTTAGCTAATAACAAATCGGTTTTAACTAAAACATATCCTAAGACCGAATAATCAGAGGTTGAAGAGAGCCAACAATTTAGGACAACTGCAGAAATTAAAAAAGTTTACCATAGGATCGGTACCGGGACATCAATTTGGCTCCAACTACGAGAACTTATAGCAGGGCCACCTTCCATTCTTCAGTCACAGCTTCATATTACCCTATATCAATTGATTCATGTGACCGAGTTTGCTTTAATCCTAGGCTGGCATAAGTGAATTTCTCCTAGGGTAGATGCTAAATGAACGTCTCTGTATTTTTAAGGTGTAAATTCTAGGTTGTGACACATGTGGATATAAACAAAGAGCCTTCAATTTGAAGCCTCTTCCTGATAAGTCATGTAACTTGATTTCCCGTACTATCGCCTTTATAAAAAGTGGGGTTTAGTTTTTGACATATGCAAATAATGAAGTGAACGAATCAAAAAATCATACATTATGATGTTCTTTGAGACATTCAATTAACAGAGTATCGCGACAGAAATGCTCAAGATGAACATTTTAAGAAATTAATAAAAGAAATGAATGGAAAGGGGCTTACATCGGGCATAGATAATGTTCGCAAAAGATTAGTTTGGAGCTGCGGATAGTTTTTTACGAAATGTATTCGAATGAAATTCCGGGGCCAACTGCAACCGATGAGT
This sequence comes from Tipula lateralis, assembly GCA_963932295.1. Taxonomy (NCBI): domain Eukaryota; kingdom Metazoa; phylum Arthropoda; class Insecta; order Diptera; family Tipulidae; genus Tipula; species Tipula lateralis. Next base: position 187,343,268 of record OZ010737.1, on the reverse strand, counting down.
ACAGAGCCATTTGGAGATGACTTCAATCACCGATACAATAAGTGCAAGGTCATTAGCATATCCCACTAGCTTGAAGTCCTTGGACAAAAGAATTCTGAGAAAACCGTCATAAAGAATATTCCAGAGCAGTGGTAATAAAACCGTGCCTTGTAGTATTACACTAGTATCCTCCATTTAAGAAGCTATCACTCAGACAGCTCTGAAGAACATTCATAAAACTCAGTTTCATTTAACATTCCTCAAGAGTTTGCTGGAATAACTTCCATATGTATATTTCTATATATATATATATATATATATATATATATATATATATATATATATATATATATATATATATATATAAATATATATATATACATATATATATATATATATATATATATATATATATATATATATATATATATATATATACATATATATATATATATATATATATATATATATATATATATATACATATATATATATATATATATATATATATATATATATATATAAATATATATATATATATATATATATATATATATATATATATAATATATATTATATATATATATATATATATATATATATATATATATATATATATATATATATATATATATATATATATATATATATATATATATATATATATATATATATAATCTATATATTGTGTATTTCAAGCTAACAAAGTCAAATGTAGTTACCAACCAAACTTCTACGAGTAAATAGTTTTGCTTTTAAGATGGATGAGTTTCATTTCATCTAAAGTACAAGAAAATTTACTATGTTGTAACTAGGACATCGAGTAGATTTTCCAACTCACATTTTCATTTCCTGTTTTAATTTATTCTCGTCGTGTTTGGATTTTTCAACTGATATTTATAAATTATTTTGACAGTTCTCGTTCGTTGCCATTTTGCTAGGATATATTTATGTATATGCTGCTACTTTCTGTCGTGAAACTATAATGGTAACAAATAACTATTTGTTCTATCGTATTCATGACCAACAAATATATCTTGTACAATGGAAGTAAAAGCTCGTAAGGTTTATGCAGATGACTGAATTCGAATAATGTATGTATGTACGTAGATAATCTTTTGTAACGATGGTGGTGCACCGACATACAATTTCCATTATAAATTTATTAGTTGAAACAAATCATGTAAGGTACTGTGGGTGACTGTTATCTCAAATCGTATACCATATAGTATACTTTATACCCGAAAGGGTTACAAACCAAAAATAAAAATATAAATGATACAAAAGTAGCAGAAGAAAACTTTTGTATGTTTCTTCCTCGTTTGGTCCGATATATCATTCCAAATATAAGTGTTATTATTGTATACTGTACACTATTTGTGGTTGGCCTTTCCAGTCCCCATTTGTTCTCATTAAATATTCCCCAAAAATATCTCTCCATATTTTAGAAAAAAAAATGTTTTGGATTCTGTGGTTTCCTCAATTCCTAAGGCCATCAATTTCGTTTTACTACTGGACGAAAACCTCTGGCTGCCTTTATATAACATATATTAGTGTTATTTAAGATTTGAATTTTGAAAAAATACATCTTCTGGATATCTGACAAGCCAGATAAACTGTGTATTATTTCCCATTTAATGTTTCCAACCAAAAGCATTAAAAATGTAACCAACATGAACAAAAAAAATTGAATTAAACGAGATTATGATCATATCTTTGTATGTATACATACATACTATACATAAGCATATAAATATATTTATGTTGTACGTACATGTCCATAAATTATTTTATGATTTTGGATAATGTTCTGAAACGAAAAAAGTTTAAGAATGTCTCTCTGTTTATGACATAATATGTCATATGTTATGATTTTAGATTTGAATTTTCCGGGACGAGCTTTAATTTAATTTTCATATGATTCCACCCCACCGCATCAACTTTCGTAACCATAAAACATAAATATTGTAATTATGTTTCACATATTTTTGGGAAGTTAAACAAACGAAATTTATGATTCTCGAAAATTCAAATTATTCTTAATTCGAGAACAGTCTGATATAATATCGTGATGAGTGTGTGCATAAAGATAGTTGGCCAATCTAATGCCTTTCATGATACAGATAAAAAAATTAGGTTATATTTGAATAGCAGAAATCCACACTTATTACCGATGAGTGGATATGGCAAAACTATGTATAGACCCAGTGGATGGGTTAAACAAAACTTTACATCACCTTCCACAAATAAACAGCAAAAACAACATCTTACAAAAGTATGTACCGACCAGTCGATAAGAGAAAAATAGGTTTGTAAGAACCTTATTTAGAACTACAATCTAGGCTCAGCGAAAAACTTTCCTCAACAGAGTAAGTGCATAAAATTACAAAGGCTTTTCGTATCAAAATAAATTATAAACTTTCTGATAATCGGAATCTCCCTTCATTACATTATTTTCTAGTTTGACTTCAGTATGTCCAGCTTTACGATGTACATGGTGATCTAAAAATATTGAAAATTGGGTCAGTGGCCCAATTTTGGTCGAAGGAAATTCACAACTGACAATTGAGAAACCAAGATTTTTGAGAATTATTCATACAAGCAATCAATGGTGACCGTTATCGTGCCATGTCAATGGATATTTTATGATCTACGGTTCAAAAGGCAAACTTGAGCAGTATTTACACTGTCCTTTTGAAACTAAAATGCCAACGATATACAACCTAGATTTTACTCTTTATCTTCGAAAGTCCTTTTATTGGCCGAAAGGCCGATTTTACTAGGCCAACTTGGTGCAGTGTTGTTAATCTGTTGGATAAGTTCCATCAAGGAATAAACATTCAAAGTGCATATGAGGATTGTAAGGACTCAAATAAAGCGAATTTTGGTGACATATGGGCAAATTGTTGAATTTTTTTTATCAACATAATGGTTCTGTTCGTCAAACTTGTCCTGCACTTCGTCCATTTTATGGCGTACAAAACGCTTACTCTTAATGATATTGTGCATCTTTCGAGACGACGAACAGGGCGCACTGAGGAAGATGTAGCCACTGTACATGAAAGTATTGAAGAAGATCCAAAGCAAACAATTCGTCTCCTTTCTCAGCAACTGGAGTTGTATCCTTCAACTTTTTGGAAGATTTTACAAAAGGTTCTTGGCATAAAAGTTTTAATATTAATGTTGAATTTCCATTCAAAATTTTGTTCCTCGATGAAGCACATTTTTGGTTGAATGGGTACGTAAATAAGCAGAATTATCGTATTTGGAGTGAGGATAATCCACAATTTTTTGTCGAAAAACTATTATTTCCACATAAAATTATTGTTTGATGCGCTTTGTTGGCTGGCGGAGCCATTGGTTCATATGTCTTCAAAACCGATGATGGTGAGAATTTAACTGTCAATAGTGAGCGGTATCCCATTGGATTTTTTTCTTTGGGGTTATGTAAAATTGCTTGTCTACGTCGATAAACCAGAGACAATTTAACACCTGGAAATCAACATTCCATGGACGAACACAACTTCCATTTCAGTACGATAGGCTGACATGGAGCTATGCAATGGCGTAGAGTAGGAAGTAAATAAGGGAATCGCGAGAGAGTTGGGTGATAGAGACAGACAGACAGGAGACATTACGTAAATCGCTGAGAATTAAATTATCGATAGGTAGATATGGTGAAACAATTAACCCAAATAAGATGAACTTTAAAGCTTAAAAATAGAGAAACATCAGGTAAGATTCTAAATTAAAACAACTTCATTGGAAATTCATCTTGAAGACAGTTTTCATCATCTTACATAAGGAAAGTATGAATCGACCACATAAGAGATAATTTGGGTCAAACCTTCAGATAAATCGTCAAGCGACAGTAGTTCATATATACAAAATGGCTGATCCTTATAGAACGACAATCTAGCCTTAGTAAAACACTTTCCTCAACAGAGTAAGCACAACAAATTACAAAAGTAGTTTTTCTCGCAGAATTTATCTTCATTACATTTTTCTGAGTTTGGCTTCAATCGGTCTCACCTCGAGTAACAACTAAATAGTGAGTAAATTTTGTTCAACTTAGTGAAAAATATAACTGTTGTAGCTGAATATGTACAATCCGATCCGATCTAAATACGTACAATAAAAATCCAAACACGAGAATATATCATAACGATAGGACTAAGTATGGATGTCTACAAAGTTTGATTGACTCAGAAGTGAAAGCGGTTGATCAATTGTACACGGAACTTTCACACATGACAATTAAGCAGTCCAAAGGCTTTCTAAGATCAATTTTGTTCGAAAATTGAGTTAGGAGCTACACCAACATTCAATGGTGACCGTTTCGAAGATTTGGTTCTAACAGGACGGCACCACTGCCAACGATACAATCGATATTTTGCACCGTATCTATACAGAAATCTCATTATAAAAGGGCGATGTTAAAGGCCGCTTAGTGGATGAACTTCGGTTGACTAGACTATTTGTGAAGACGGCAAATCCTTCCAGAGATAGAGGCAGGTTAATATTGGTGAATGATATAGAATGTCTTGAGAAATGAGGGCAACAAAATGCAGGTCTAATCAAGGTATTTCATTATAAATCTGCCACAAAATTTGTTAAATTTTCGATTGGTATAGTTGCAATAATGCTTTAAGCACAAGTGTGGTGAAAGTTGCAATGGGTTTTCCAATAAAATATTTTATTTTGAATAGCCTATCATTACTAAAACTGGTACGATACACGCTTCAACAACGTATTGAAATTGTTAAAATTTCTACAAAAATTGTGAGTATTTTTCAGTCACAGTTCCAAGCTAAAACACTCTTTGGCGTCGAAAAGCATCTTTTCGGCCGGCAATTGTGAAATTAGTGGAAAAATGTGAGCTTTTTAAGCAATTTAGTCGAATACAATAAACGGTTTACCTTCGTTGATTGGGTCCTTGAAATGCATCAAATTGAATTTCATCGAAAAATTAGTTCCAGTGTTGATTTTCGACTCTCAAGTGAACATCATCGTTATGGTGAGCAAAATTGTCACATTTGGGGCTCCGTGTCACTATTTAAATCAACGTGTCACTATTTTGTGCGGTTTTTGGGCTTGCAGTGTGATTGGACATTCCTTTTTCGAAAATGAATAATGGATGGTGAAAATTTTACGGTGAATGGAGTGCGCCGGTACCTGTCCAAAATTTAGAGAGTTAACCAAATAGTTCAAGCATACAGTTTATCGTTATTTATCAAATTTACTGGCTTACTTTCACAATCAGTTCCTACTGGACGAAACAGTTGCTACTTCTGCATACCTAGGTGCGAAGTTCCCCGGCAACAATTTTCTGTGTAGAACGGAATAAAGTATGTGGAGGATTATCTTTTCTACGGTTAGCTATAGATAGTTTTTCTTACAAGTTTTTTTCTAGCAGTGACATCTTCAGCTTTGAACTTCTAAAGCACACTTCAAAGATATCAAATCATTGATATTCAAAATAAATTAATCAGCGTTTTCTAGTTGTGTCATCTAAAATAACAGCTTTTAATACGTATTTTAAAGCTTTTAAAACAGTATTTTTCAAAGCTTTTATAACATATTTTAAAACAGTTCGTTTTATTTGTCAAGTCCAGAAATATAACCATTAAGTTTTATATAAAGCACATAAAAGCTCAGGATTGAGCTGTTCGGTTTAGTTACCGTATCAAATTGATTTTCTTAAAGCTTCTGGCTCAATTAGAAATCTTATCCATAAACTTTGTTAAACGAGATAGCTTATACACTTTATAAACCTCTTTTAGTCCCGACATAGGTATAGATAGATTAATTCAAAAGCTTTGTGGTTCAATGATTTCCACGTGTATCTTTTGGGAAAAAATATGAAATAAGACATCGCATAAACCAATACAGCACACAATATGTACATACATGTAGATTATTCAATATTTTACGAGTTTATAAAAGTCCAAAATACGTGTGAAATGTACAGACAGATAATACCAAAAGCTTCAGAATTATTCAAATTTGGAAACAAAAATCGAACGAAACGTTAGTGCGGGATATAAATTTTTCGATTTCATTCGAATTTTTATCCTCACCAAAAACACTAAATCCGTTCACAATTCTGAAAATATATTTATATATTATATTGGCTTGTTGTTGGTTTTATGATTACATCATCACCGCCAAAGCAACTATATACATGTACGTATATTGATTCGATTTGACAGTGTGCTATGCCAGATGAACAATCAACAAAAAAAATGTTAACGCCATAAAGCGGTGGAAATCCACTCGCACGACTTTTTTTTTTGTCGATAATCAAACGAAATGGAAATTTTGATTTTTTATCCGCCTTTGTGCTTTGCATATTCGGGGTAACATATGTCCACACACAGATTGATTTTGATTCAAAACATTTTTTTTTTTCGAGGACATAAAAAAATCTGATATAAAGTTATGACATTCGAATAGATTTTAGACATGTGGATGCGGATTGAAAATAACATGTTTTGATTGTAAAAAGAGAAAAATGTTAAATTTTTGATAAGATGACTTGATAAGCGAACACAATTTTTTTAGTTTTATGGTGCAATAACCATCAAACCGAAATGAAATTCGTATCAAACTTCGATTAACGAAATGTTCAAAAATGTGTGCTTTAAAGCTGGATCAGTATCCAACCAACTATAATTTGCCCTAACGATTTAGAATTTGAGTGAACGAATTGAGTTATAATGAGTCTGATGATGACATTTAGTCAATGACATTTAGTGGCCTTGATTTTTAACTTAAATATGTGGACGAAAGGGAAATATTGAAGTTTTGAAAACCTCGGTCGTCGATGCTGGCCAACACATTCTCGGTATAGTGAAAACTATGCCTAAAAATGATTAGTTTGATAAGGACACGGAATGTTGTAGAGCAACGAAATATATATCTTAAGAGTTCAACAACTCAGCAATCAGTGCAAGACCAAATTGCACCATAACTTAATATCTCGGTCAATTGCTATTTGGGACTGGAATGGAAATCTCTGTGTTAACGTCGATGCGTCGATAGTTCTCCTTTGCACAGCATACAAGCTACTATCATACATTATCTTCTGTCATACATTTATCTTCATTATCTACTGTCATAATTATTGGTGACTACCAAGGAGAATTCCGTCCATATCGGTCAGTTACTGATCAAGTTATTGGATGATTCTTTCCAAGTACTACGAAACATCTCGCAATCTGCACCAAGTATTCCTAGATTTCAAGCAAGCCTATTACTCGGTCAATCGCGTGACATTATATGGTATATATGTACTTGAATATTTAGGAATACCAAACCATATTTAGGAGTGTCGGGATGCTTTTGTCCATTTAGTGATTAGGATGTCTATAGCGTGAAAGAATTTTACTGGCGTGCTGAATATGAAGGTACCCACATTCGCACACTTTAGTAGTGGGGTTTAGCTTTATTGCAGCATGAAACGAACTTTCTGGAAAATTTGTGCACTGAGAAGTATAAATCGGTACTACCACAATCGTGAGAAAGCATGACCAGTTCCAAAGTGAGAAGTTAAAGGTTGTTTGAAATTTTGGGAGGTTGACCAGTTGATTGCGTTATTACACGACCCAGTAATCGAAAAGATAAAATCCATCTCATCAGACATGTCCTAACATACTTGATATATGATTTACTGTATACTCAATTCGTATATATAGTGTATCTAATGTGTCGTAATAGCACAAGCGACCGCCGAGCCAAGGTACTTTCCTCAAAATTTCGATTCAGTGTATAATTGTGGGATGATGATAGTTGATTGTATCTTGTGTACAATGAGAAATTATTATTTTTTACTAACTGATTGCCACAATTTTAATGTCAAGAAATAAAAGCTTACATTTAATGACAACCTAAGTGGTTGTTAAACTGTTTACTCCTAGTTCTTCGATCCACTTTGACCAATCCACCACTATTGTCCAATCCACCACTTTATCCTGCTGAAACTACCTTACTATATAGAGTATTGAGACGGTGGTGGCATAACGTATTCACCTACGGGTGAAACACAAATGCATATTCCAGTGTTATTGAACAAGATCATCTTAACGTTAAATTGGTTTTTCACTATCCTTGGCGCTCAAGGTGGTTGTGTGTCTCAAATTTCATCTTGAAGTCACATATATATATCGAAGCTCATGTCTACATGCTGCATATGAAGTTGTCCTTATTTGCCCGCCTTGCTGGAGTTTAGCTTTGTTGCAGCATGAGGCGAACCTCCTGAAAAAGCTTACTCCTTAAGAAGCGTGAACCAGCACCACCATATAATTGAAAAACTGCAAAACCAACTGCATTATCAGAATTTACTGGGTTAGGTTATCGGGCAGAAGGTTATTTGAAATTTTTGATTTTGTGTAAAAAGGTTTAGCCGTGAAATATAATGCGGGTCACTAATGTGAAGCATGAAGCTTTATGCTTTTCATTTGCATTTGAGTTGTTGTTGCTTGTATTTTGTAATTTGCTAGGCCGGTTTTGATCCAATGATGAAACGTCCCATTAATCGAAAAAATCAAATTCATCTTATCAGGCATATGCTACCAGGCTTGATACATGATGCGCATTTTTATTTAGTGTTCAATCGTGTCGCAATAGCACTAGCGAGCTACAACGCCCTAAAATGTTCGATCACTCTGAATGATTTGTGGCTTCTGGGATACTCTGAGGCGTTTGAGAGCCCTGATTATAGATTCGAATGAAATATTGTGTGCGGTGAATTAAATAATTAAATAAAATAGTAAATGACCGTTTTAATTGATAAAAAGTATAGTGTGAAGTTCTAAATTTAAGAGGAAGTGAGTTATGTAATATAGATCTGTAAAAATATGATCGAAAATACAAGTAATTACAAAAATTAAAACTTTTGACACAAGTACAAAAGTGTAACAATATATTTTTTTTTTTTTTTTTTATTCTATGCTATCTTTTTTGGGGCTCAAGGCTCTCCCAGCTCTTTCGCGGTTCGCTTATTTACGTCCTACTTTACGCCTTAACGGCCAAATCGAGGACGTACGGCTATAGGTCCGATTTTCGTAGAACCATCTGCGCATTGCATAGCTCCACGCCAGCCTATAGTACTGACATGGAAGATGGGTCGGCCCATGACATGTATGACCACCTCCAACAGGTGGTCATACATGTGTTCATTTACATCACCGATCGTAATCAGATGGTGAAAAATCCCTTTTGCATCCTGCCCCTATCGGGATTCGAACCCGGTACCTCCCGCTCCAACTGCCACAGCTTTAACCACTGAGCCACCTGGGCGGTAACAATATATTTACGCGTACTCATTTTGACTTTTTGTTGTTGTATTTTTTGTTTTATTTTTGCATTTCGTGCATTTTTAATAGACAAGTAAGTGAAGTCAGTGAAGTATAAACTTTTTGTATGATTGTAATAAAACAGAGGACATTATAATGTCGCAGTACGATAAGTGCAAAAAAGCTACAGACTCGAGAGAAAGAGCCACGATTAGATGTTTTGGTAGATGCAAAAAATTGTACCATTACACCTGCGTTGATAGGAATTTTGAAAAGTTCGGCAAACTGTTGAAAGAATGCCCTTATGTGAGATTTGTATGTTTAGACTGCCAAGGTGTAGAAGAAGATACAGTGTATGAAGAGTTCAATAAAATTAATGAATTCATATGTGAGTTGAAACAACACTTGACTGTTAACCATTTAAAACCGAATCAACAATTAAGAGAAATAAAAAATGAAGTAGTAGAGACCCAGACGCCTGTGGAGCAACCTACAACATTTGCAGCAGTAGGTAAAACTATTCCAACTAAGTTGGTGTTACTACAACCGAAGCAATCCCAAGAAAACTAGAGATGAATTATCAATGAAAATCGATCCTAAAAGCGTACCAGTAATGGGCTGCAGAAACATTTCTAATGGAGGAATTATCCTACAGTGCGATACAAATGATGTCAAGGAGAAGCTAAAAACGATTATTACAGAGAAGATGGGTGCTGAATATGATGTGAAACTTCCAATGGAGCGTAACCCAAGAGTTAAAATTCTTGGTATGTCAGAAAAATTAGAAAATGTGGAAATAGTGTCGGCGCTAAAACAACAAAATCCTATTCTGGCAAACAGTGAAATTAAGGTTGTAACTACTTATGTTAGACGCAACTCTCATAAGGTAGACACAATTATAGAAGTTAACGCGGAAAATTTCAGAAAAATTATAAAAGCTGAAAAGTTAAATATTCATTTTGACAGATGCCATGTAGTGGAGTCAATTGGAATATCACGGTGTTATAATTGTAATGGATTCGGTCATCACAGTAGTAAATGTGCGAGTAAACTTTGTTGTCCAAGGTGTAGCGAGAATCATAAAGAAAAGGATTGTAATAGTCAGGAGGTAAGGTGCAGCAATTGTATTGCTGTAAATAGCAAACTGAATATGAATATTGCTACTGATCACTCGGATAGTTCTTGTACGGTATATCAACGAAAAATTAAAACGTTAAAAAGTAAAATCAGCTACCAATAGCAATCCATAAAAAAAGATTTGCTCTATACAAATATCGAAGTCTACCCTCAAATTTCTTGGAATTACAGTTAATGTTTTAATACTATGAACCAGCGATAGTACTTCTCAGTGAAACACGAACAACTGTCGATATGTATGACGCAGAATTTTATATTGAAAATTATAAATGTGTAAGATGTGACTCGGATAGTCGGCATACTGGAGGTGTTATCATATAGATAATTGAAAACATAAGTTTCAAAATTATTTCTAATTATGAAAGGGACCGCACTTGGTTTTTAGCGATTCAGGTCATAAAAGGTTACCATACAGCTGGAATATTTGGTGTAGTATATTGATCATTTCAAACAACAAACGCAGTATTTTTAAGTAATTTAGAAGAATGGCTTGAACAAATTATCAATTTTAATAAATTAAATTTTATATTTGGAGATTTTATATTTAGAGTTATGCAAACCAGCAATATTAATAGACTTATTATTGACCAATTCAACAATAATTCGGTGTGAAGTTATTAAAGAGCAACAAATAAGCGATCATGGTATTTTGAGTGCGGACATAAGCAATGGGAAGATGAAGATATTAGAAGAACGAAAAGGAATCGAAATTAGATCATGGAAAAACTACTCTGAGAATAATCTGAACTGCATTCTTAATCAACAATTGCGACAAGTTCGAACGAAATGTGATATAAATGAAAATGCAGATGAAAAAATGCCGTTAATAAATTAACTCAAACAAAAAATAGTGAAAGTAGAAATACAATCCCTTGGTTCTCAGAAAACTTAAAATTACTGAAGGAAGAGAAGGTGCGTAGTTATAATATTATGATAATCATAAATTCAGATGACAATTGGGAAAAATATAGAAAAGTGAGAAATTTATAACGGGTGATTTTTTAAGAGCTTGAGAACTTTTTTTTAAAAAAAAACGCATAAAATTTGCAAAATCTCATCGGTTCTTTATTTGAAACGTTAGATTGGTCCATGACATTTACTTTTTGAAGATAATTTCATTTAAATGTTGACCGCGGCTGCGTCTTAGGTGGTCCATTCGGAAAGTCCAATTTTGGGCAACTTTTTCGAGCATTTCGGCCGGAATAGCCCGAATTTCTTCGGAAATGTTGTCTTCCAAAACTGGAATAGTTGCTGGCTTATTTCTGTAGACTTTAGACTTGACGTAGCCCCACAAAAAATAGTCTAAAGGCGTCAAATCGCATGATCTTGGTGGCCAACTTACCGGGCCATTTCTTGAGATGAATTGTTCTCCGAAGTTTTCCCTCAAAATGGCCATAGAATCGCGAGCTGTGTGGCATGTAGCGCCATCTTGTTGAAACCACATGTCAACTAAGTTCAGTTCTTCCATTTTTGGCAACAAAAAGTTTGTTAGCATCGAACGATAGCGATCGCCATTCACCGTAACGTTGCGTCCAACAGCATCTTTGAAAAAATACGGTCCAGTGATTCCACCAGCGTACAAACCACACCAATTAGTGCATTTTTCGGGATGCATGGGCAGTTCTTGAACGGCTTCTGGTTGCTCTTCACTCCAAATGCGGCAATTTTGCTTATTTACGTAGCCATTCAACCAGAAATGAGCCTCATCGCTGAACAAAATTTGTCGATAAAAAAGCGGATTTTCTGCCAACTTTTCTAGGGCCCATTCACTGAAAATTCGACGTTGTGGCAGATCGTTCGGCTTCAGTTCTTGCAGGAGCTGTATTTTATACGGTTTTACACCAAGATCTTTGCGTAAAATCTTCCATGTCGTCGAATAACACAAACCCAATTGCTGCGAACGGCGACGAATCGACATTTCACGGTCTTCAGCAACACTCTCAGAAACAGACGCAATATTCTCTTCTGTACGCACTGTACGCATTCGTGTGGTTGGTTTAATGTCGAATAAAGTAAACTGAGTGCGAAACTTGGTCACAATCGCATTAATTGTTTGCTCACTTGGTCGATTATGTAGACCATAAATCGGACGTAAATCGCGAAACACTTTTCGAACCGAACACTGATTTTTGTAATATAATTCAATTATTTGCAAGCGTTGCTCGTTAGTAAGTCTATTCATTATGAAATGTCAAAGCATACTGAGCATCTTTCTCTTTGACACCTTGTCTGAAATCCCGCGTGATCTGTCAAATACTAATGCATGAAAATCCTAACCACAAAAAAATTACCCGTTATAAACAATCATTAAGAAAGGAGCAATCTGAGTACTTTAAGAACAAATTTATGGAAGACCAGTATAATCCGAAAGAGCTGTGGAAAACTCTCAAATCCATGTACATGTCAAAAAACTCGACACAGTGGAATATTGAATTTGATAGTAAAACAATTACCGACACGCAAGAACTAGCAGAAGCACTAAACCATGAATTTGTGTCTAGCGTGACAGATATTCACAATAACATTCCGGAAATATTGGATTGAAATTTTTTAGAGGCTAATAAGGATTTTGGACAATTCCATTTCCATGAAATCACCCAACATGATATAATAAACATATTAAATAAAACAAAGTCTCAATATGGAATCGAAGGTATTAACCGAAAAGTCATGCTAGATGCGATGAAAAATCCAAAGTTCGCTGGAATTTATACTGATATAGTAAATCAAAGTCTATATGATGCAATAGTGCCCACCTCTTGGAAAATATCAACAGTAATTCTGTGGCGTTCTTGAGCAACTCCAACAAATACAATTAAATTATCTCACGCCACAATTAATTAATAAAAAAAAATATTTCGAGTTTAGTTCTTGTAATTCACTAGTACTGTCGCGACACAACTAAACATATATATACGAATCGCACAGTAGGAACATCCAGTCCGGTAGCATATGCCTGATGAGATGGATTTGATCTTTTCGATCACACGGTCATTCAATGACGTCATCATCATCAGATTGAAACCGGCCTAGTGGATTACAAGAACAAGCAACAACTCGGATTTACAATTTCATTCAAACATTTACATAAAGCTACACGCTTCTACAATTCCTATTCCAAAAACCGTAAAACCGACCACATCAGAAGACTTACGACCTATCAATATGCTCCCAATATACGAAAGTGTGCTGGAACAGTTAATTAAATCCCAACTAGTTAATCATATTGCTATCAATAACATACTAGTGGACCAACAATCTGGATTTAGAGAATTTCATTCCTGCGAAAAAGCATTAAACCTAATGTTGGATAATTGGTCAGTGACTGCAGTTTTTTAGATTTCAAACAAGCGTTTGAAACTATAGATAGGGAAATTTTACTCAAGAAATTAAACAAGTATAGAATTCAAGGAAGAGAAGTTGAATGGTTTAAAAGCTATCTGCAAGGAAGACAACAATATACAAAAGGCGACAATTTTGTATCATCGAGGTTGCAAAATAATCTTGGAGTTCCTCAGGGTTCAACACTTGGGCCATTACTAAATGACATAGTAGATGTTATAAAACACTGTCAAGTAAACATGTTCGCAGATGACACATTAATCACAATTTCGGCCACAACTTATTCTGAAGCAGTACGAAAAGTAAACGCAGATTTGGGGAATCTGAGGAAGTGGTTAATGTTTCATAAATTATCACTCAATATCTCAAAAACGAAATACATGGTATTGTCAATCAAAACTTTTTAGGCAATTTGCTGTCTACCAAAAGTGACATTCATAATATAATACTAGAACAACACATTTTCGTTTACCAAAGTACAGCAAATCATTTTCACAACGTTCATTAGGATATAATGGGGTGAAATTATATAACTCATTGAGTAACTATTGCAAACTGGACGATCTTACATCGTTAAAGTATAATCAGTTTATTAAAATATTACATAGATTTGTAGAGGAAAAAATCATTATTTAATATAAGTTTTTAGTTAATTAATTCATAAGAAATTACAAAATGTATCAAAGTGTCAATATGATAAATAAATAAATAAATAAATAAATAAATAAATAAATAAATAAAATAAAATACTCAAATGTATTGTTAAAAAGCTCGTTCAGTCATAATTCCTATAGACATTATTTGGGCTACTTACTAATTTGAACCAAAAATAAACGATCAAACAGGAACGTTCAATTAATGTCGATGACCTTGACTATTTGAACGACTTTTTTTACTATTTGTAGTAATTTTTTGAGTAAAATTATTAATTGATCGTTAAAAGCTCTACAGTTCAATTCGGAGATTATAAATGTAATAAAAATTATTTGTAGACAAAAAGATTTACAAAGACTTTAATAAATAGAGGCAAGCTTAACGGAATACGTAGAGCTTAATGAAAATGTTGCACCGCCCATGTATACATTTTAAATGATAAAAGCTCATTCAATGCAACCGGCATACCAGCAACACGTACTCTCGTCAATTTATGTGCTTATAAGAAAATGTATTTTATTGACCTTCATACAACGTCTATATCCAATTTCCACAGTATTTACCCCCGAGGTTGATTAAAATGTCTGCATAACAATGCAATGTTACGTCAATAAACGATGTGTTCATATATAGCGAAATAGTTCAACGAATTTAATATTAAAAATAAACAAAATGCTTCATTTATCAACTTTAATCGTTTCTATTCCATCTTACATAAATTATATTGTTATCCTGAAAAATCCTTATAAGAAAAAAAAAAACTCATATCCAGACTGAATAAAATGATAGCGTTCTGTATATTATCTATCGGAAAGACCGGGGAAAATTCCATTTTTCTTATTTATTTTTTCCATTACTTGTCGGAATAAAAAAATTTAACATTCAGTCACGTAATTTTTTTTTTTTTTGTGTATGGAAAACTCAGTTTGCTCACTGTGTTTTAAGATGGAAATGAACGAAACGGGAAAGAGCTTATACATACCGGATAATGTACACATGAGTTCATATTATATAAAGCTCTCGGACCATCGTCTATATATTTATAAAGGAATTACATACATTGCTAAGATGTCTTGTGTGGTGTACGAACGTACTTTGCGTCTATCAGTGAAAAACTTCTTTTTAATTAAATTTTTTATTAATTAAAATACAAAATCCCGATTTCCTTGAAGATCCTTTTTTGTTCTTTATATATATGTACATGTATATGTGAAGACGATGCCTGAATATGTGTCTTTGTCGCACAATAGAAATATTTTTTATATTATATTCCTGCTTTTTGTGCTTTTCCGTTAATTTTTATACAATACAAAAAGCTCCATCGTCTTTTGTTGTTGCTGTTGTTGTTGTTATTGTTTGCTGGATATTTTTGGAGGAGGAAATATCGAAAGAACATACAAAATGCCAAAAAATGAGAGTAAAATTTTCCCAGCTGGAAATTAATGAAACATTTGGATTGTGAAAATTAAAACCGAAAAAAAAGGATTTTTTTTTTACGTTGGGTGGTGAGTCAAGCGGAAAAATACCGTATATGTTGGGGCACACCAACCATACATATATATGTCGTTTCTTTATTTGTACACACAGCTATATATAGTGTTATATTGTTTTTGGTTTTTCACATGAAAATTTGTTAATTAGAGAGCACAAAATGAAAATAAAAATCGGGAAAATTACTTGTGGCGGATGAATGTTTTTGAATATAATGAGATGATTTGTTTTGCAATTTAAGCTCGCACACACCAAAAACAGTAACAATTTTGGAGTTTCGATATTGTTGTTCGTTTATATATGTTTGGTTGGTTGACTGTTGAGTGTATTTCAGATTTTAACTAATGGTTATGGATTTGTGTATAATCCCGTACAATTGTTATTGTTATTATGTATATGGTGAGATTTATCTTACTAATGTTAATTAATTTTCCTCGAGATACGAGTATACATACACATATACATATATATGTTTGTTTATGTTCAATTTTTGCACATACATATATGGTATATAGATTGGTGAACGAAGCGATGTGCCAATCAATTTGGAAAGATTTATTAACTAATAAATGAATGTACATCCTGCTGTTTGCTGTGAGGATGTAATTAGTAAGTATATATTGTAAATGTTACACGCCATACATATGAATATGCTAGCAGCAATTTGATTTTATATATTATATAGACAGACGTGCATGTTAGATTTGGATTGTTTTTTGTAGATAATTTATTATTTTCTGGTAAACGAAAGAGATGTTACATGTGGGTTGTTCAATTTATTGTTCATTAGTTACAAATTTTAAAATTGAAATTCGAAATTTAACAATTTCTAAATTGAATCTAGAATCAGTATAGGTAGGTCAGTCAATGTCTATCATTAGACCAAGAAAGGAGATCGTTTATATATATATATATTCCATTCAGAGAGGTAAATTGTATATAACCTTGCAGGCACGGAGTAAATTGGTAATCTTTCCAATACGTTTTGAGCTTCTTACTTTACGACATTACAGCCAAATGTAGGACCTACAACTATAGGTCCGATATCAAACATATGCACATTTAATACATCCATGCTAGCCTAAACTACGACCATGGAAAATCCATTGGCGTATGAACTCTACACTTCAACAAAGGGTCATAGATGTATTCAATCAGCTGGTAAAAATAAATTGTTTGTATCCTGTCCTATAATCAGGAATCTGTGACGTGCGTGATTACAAATAAAAGAAGTTATTTTAATTTATCAGCCCTCTCCCCTTGCTCTTCCTTCACCTCCCAAATATGCAGACAAATTCCGATTTATTGTTGGATGCCAGCCTGCGTGCACCATCGGGTTGTGTGTAACAATTGGAGGGGTGAGGGGGAGAGGTGTGGTATGAATTATATATATTGGAGTTGTTACACATGGGAACTTGGAAAGGAAAAGATGAAAATGACACTAACCTGTATTCCCTTTCTATCTCGTTCCATAACGCCTTTCGATGTCGAACAAACCCCGTGGTTGCTCGCGTCCACTTCTCGATTCCTCTGCACATCGCTCTTGGCACGAATACCTTCAACTCGTTTGTGTATTCTTTTCGGTTAGTAGACCACTTCGACAAAGTGGTCTCTCACTCTCTCTTTTTATATTTTTTCTTCACTACACAACTAGCTTCACATTTATTGATTTTGTATGTCGATTCTTTATTTTCTACCCACTTGTGTCACTTTTCGTTTTGACTCGCCACCAACACAAAAAATAAACGCCTCTTTCCCGCCTGTACATCGGGCAGTAAATTATCTTCTTCGTGTTCCTTCCGCCATGTACATTCTAGCACAAAATTCAGCTACGATTGATTATCAATATGCAACCAAATTGAAGGTATATTTGACATTGGTCTGGTGTGGTCAGCCGGCCAATGCACCTTTATGTTCCATCATATATATTCAATGTATGTGGCTTGCCATGTTTCGTACATCTTTGATAGATTAGTGCCTAAGGATAGGACGGGATTGAATACATGAACCCAGGTATCCCCGACCAACCGGACTACAGGTAGGTAGCGTTTGTTTTACCTATTCAGAAAATTGCAAACATAAGAGTGCCAAAAACAGGCACCATTGGAATTTGAGACCAAAAATTTTTATGGCAAAAAAAATTGATAGGCTAGCCACTGTCTGTTTTTTCAAAAAACTTCAGATACAAATTTCTCGGTTTTATGGTTGATATCGATTAATATATCCATAATAAATATGCTAGTACCAAAATGAACATTTAAATTGATATCTTTCGTTAAATATTGACAGTCTAAGTATAACTGACAATGAAAAACAAAACAGTGCCAAAAAAACCGGTCAAAACGAACTAAATTATGAAACGGATTGCACATTGCTTATTTCTAAGTGGCACCGTATGACTGTAGCGGATTTCATTGGAATCGGAGACTAACAATTTTTATGGCAAAAAACCAGATAACCAAAGTTTTTTTTTTTCAAAATACTGAAAATAAAATATCTTGATTCTATGGCACCACATGTCTATTATTTTCATTTTTATTACGGACCCCGTTTCAAATCGAACCCGGTATCTCTCGCTCCGACATCTCTTGCTCCAGGTAATATATTGAATACCATTATTTTTATTTCTGATTTAGCTTATTATATTCTGATATTAGAAATTAAAGAGGGCTGGAACAGTAGAAAAATCTCACATTCAATGCAACACTGTGCCAATAGTGAAAATAAAAATACCTTGTGTGCTCCAACAAACTTCAAAAGTTTAAACCAAGGCAGAGTGGCCAACTGACGAACTCTTATAGATTCAATATTAAAAAACTAAAATCGAGTGAAAAAACGAAACAGTCACTGTCCTTTTAACCAAAAAAAATCTCAAAATAGGTCCGACAAGTAACACTTTTCAATGTTGAGTAACTACTGTTTCGGGCCTGACCAGATCCAATCGAGAAACCACTTAGGCCATGGTTGGCGATAATATGCCTTTAAAACCTTAAGTGTGGGTGGGTTTACGTAACCGTTTACCGTGGTATTGAAACAACGAAGGCTTATAAAATGCATGCAAGCCTCGACCAGGTTGGAAGTGGTCATTTGATTTTGCAACGAATATTTTCACTTTTGGTTGCAAGTTTTTAATATCTTCCGGAGATTTTACTATCCTAAGTTGATAGTTTCCTCAAAAAAGAAGGAGCAGACAGTTTACCAATGTTTGCTTGTGTGGTGAAGACCAACTGAATTTAGACGGATTAACAAACAAACCGTTCTCAACAAACCAAGTTGTAGATCGAACTCGTAATCGTCAAACAATACAGTTAAGTGTTTATTTGAAACTCGAATGACCACAGCTGAGTCATGAGTTACAAAACCAACATAAGTTTAACTTATAGGAACTCATCAAAAGTGACGAACCACAGAAAAGGTGAAAGAATACCTCTATGAGTTCACCTTCTTTTTTTCACCTATCTTTCTTTCCTTAGTGAACACTATAGCAAATAGGATTTAGACGAATTAACACACAAACCGTTCTCAATAAACTCAATTATAAAGTGAACTCATTACGTCAAACAATAAAGTTAAGGGTTTACCTGAAACACCAATGATCAAGTCATCAGCTGAGTCTTGAGTCACAAAACCTTGTTACTTAAATTTCACCGACAAGCCACAGGAAATTTGAAAGAATATTTCGCTGATTGAAACCTTTGGAAACTCTAACAGAAACTGAAAAACATCAATTAAAGCCACAGCAACATTAGACTAGAATTGAATCAATAGGACGATTGTTACGCCAAAGCCGAATTTAGTATCCTCATCAGTTATGGCAGAGAACGAGTTACTTATTCACATCCT